>SNQJ01S0020706.1:61086-73452 GCA_010110895.2 Picea sitchensis | reverse complement strand
TTTTACTCCTACCTAAATTATAGAAAGAATTCCATAAATTATGGTGGGCAGTAATTTCTAGTAAAAATGTTTAATTACCTAAATATGAGGAATGTACTGCATATTAACTTCTACCTATATTTATGCAAAGAATCGCATGAATTATGGAGGAACAATTTAACAAATTCAAATACTATGTTGATGGATTATAACCAAATTAATCTTTCGGTAGTTACGGGAGGTATTCTCCAACTATTTATAAGAAAGAAATTAAATTTGATTTTCAAACAGACATGTCTTTTTGGATCAATTTAATATTACTATAAAAAGACACAACAATAGACACACATATTTTTCTCTCTCACACATGGGAAGTGATTTAAGGAAGAGGTTGAAGTTTCTAAGTAGTTGAAATTTTCTAATTGTAATTACTTAGTGATGTTCTAGAGTTTACTAAAGTAATATCGTTGGAAGTAATTACCACTTACAGAAAATTGTGCTTGTTTAACACTAGAAAATCATCATGGTTAGTCATATGACATCAAGTATATGATGGATGTGTTTTAGTAGAAGACGTGTCATTTCAAGGGTCATTGTATATAGTTGTTCACAAGATAAATTGATCTCCTCTAGGAGATGCTTTTCTATTTTTCTTGTTTCTTGTTCCGGGAACATCACGGGAAATAGCTCTAAGAAGGAGACATAATGACAGTCACAAGAAGCAACATGAAGCAAGAATATGCATACATAGAGTTGTGCACATCCATGTAATGAAGAAGAAGAGGAGTTCATCACATGCAAAGGGAGTAGATGAATCAGAAGACTATTTAGCCTCAGAGGGAGTGATGGTTTCAGATGTTTTCTATGGGAAACTGGATAGTCTCGTGATGACATGGTGTATCTATTAGAGAGCTACCCACCAGCCCTGGATGCATGTTGTGAAGTCACTATGGATTTCCTGTGATGTATAGATTTCTGTGTCCGACAGCCAATGGTCATGAGCTCATGTGGATGGTAAAAGTGTTAGATTCTATGTCGGATATAATACCTTCCTCATTAAGAGAGAGTGTTGAGATTTTATGTGATTTCGGAAGTTATTCTTAAGTGTTAATGTTTCAGCATCGGGCTGAGATTCTCCTGGGATTGGTCATGGTAATTTGACCAATGGAGAATGGCCCTAGCATAGTCTTCTAAGGACATAAGACTCAAAGTGCATGGATTTTAACATCCGAAAGGAGTGAAATTCTTCATGTGGTACAAATGGAAACTTGATCAGGAAGAATGGTCCTTGTATTCACAGAACACTATATTGAGTACATGAAAACTGTGGGACACTCAGTGTGCAGATTGAAGAAGGATTTATATGGATTAAAGTAGGCACCCAAATCATGGTATGTCAGTGATCCAGGTGGATATATGTGGCCACCCACCTTTTTCGATTGGCTCAAAATAGTTTTTTGGCAATTTTGGCAATTTACTATTTTTAGCAGGTTTCAACTTCCGGGGCCATTTTGAGGGCCTAAATGAAGGTTTTTAGAGATCGAGGTTCTCAATGATAGCTGAAGGAATAATTGATCCCCCAAAATGAATATCCTCGATGATACCTTTCCAACAAGCTATCACACACCTAAAATGGAGATCGTATGCAAAAGTTACGACCCCGGGAAGTTGATGTACTCACTTACCCAAACGGGGCCCACATGACTTTTGGCGCTTCATCTCCTAGGGTTAGGTTTTTTGGATGTCTAGAGTTTTTTGCATTCCTGTTTATTGTAAAAAGGCCTTCAAAGCCTCATTGTAATCATCTTCTTGTGAATTCGAGTAGCCGTCACATCTCTTCTCAGAGATAAGCTGCCACCATTCTAGCGAGTCTTTCACTCTATATTTTTACAGTCCCTGTACATTTCTTTGATTAATAGAAATTGTGTATTACTGTATATCTGTGTTTATGGTTGCATATATGATACATTTATGTTATATTATTGAATATATGTGATATCTCTGTGCATTTCCTTATTATATCTCCGCTCTCATTTCGTGCCGAAAACAATCTGGATCAGGCAGGATCGACAATTTTCTAACGATATTAGGATTTACAAACAACAGTGCAGATCCTAACCTTTACTTTAAGGTTGTGGATGATGGTTCGGTAATACTACTACTTTATATGGATGACCTATTTCTAAATAGGTGTGGAAAATCTCATCTCAGAGTGTAAGAGAAAAATTGGCTATTGAGTTTGAGATGAAAGATCTCGGGATGATGCATTACTTTTTGGGTCCCGAGGTATGGCAGAGACAAGATGAGATCTTTCTTAATCAAGGGAAGCATACAGTAGAAATCATGAATAGGTTCAGGATGTTGGATTTCAAGGCAATGGCTACACCTATGGTATCAAATATGAAGTTTCTACAAGATACGACTTTAGAGATTGTGGATGTTACTTTATATAGGAAAATGGTGGGTTCGTTGATGAACTTGACAAACACAAGATTGGATATATGTTTTGTTGTGAACACTCTGAGTCAATATATTGAGAAGCCCGGGTAGGTTCATTTGGTCACATCAAAACATGTGATGAGGTACCTTAAGGGTACATTAGATTATGGTCCCAGGTATGTAACAGACCATGAGTTCGGGTTATATGGATATTTGGATTTAGATTGGGCAAACAATATTCATTATCGGAAGAGTACTTCAACGTATTTCTTTAGTCTAGGCTCCAATATGGTTTCATCGAGTAGTAGGAAGCAGTCATGTGTGGTGCTCAGTGTGGTTGAAGATGAGTATGTGGCATCATGTGCAACAAGTCGTGAAGTAGTGTGGCTTTGAAAATTGCATACTATTGAACTAAATTTGACTTATAGGTAAGACCGACAAGGAGAGGATGACAAGAAATATTCTAGAGGACAAGTGTTGAACTCAACAGGTTGAAGATTCAGTTGATATTCAGTGCTTGAGAGAGATTTGGATGGTCATTTCCGGAGGGAGTTGGATACTACAGTAAGGAGTAAGAGGGTCCATCAGATGTAGGAATAATTCATGTGTGGCGATCAGTATGACCAAAGATGAGTATTTGGAAGCATGTGCAGTAGTAGTGTGGATTCAAGAACTTTTGTCTGGGTTATTTGGTCTTGGACTGGGGGCGACCTGCATTTGGTATGAAAACCAGAGTTGCATGAAGTCATCAAAGAACCTTGTGGTCTATGACAGGTCGAAGCATATCGAGATCATATATTACTATATTAGGGATATAGTGTAGAAGGGAGCAGTGAGGCTCCCATTTCGTGACTACAGAGGATCAAGTTGCGGACGTGTTTACCAATTCGTTGTTGAGGATGAAGTTTGAGTACTTCAGGGACAATATTGGTGTGGTCCCTCTTCAGAGGGAGTGTTCTCATCCTGCATGAAAAATAGATAGCACTGAGACATGTGGAACTCATCCAACATGAAAAAGGGTTGGCATTGAGTGGTCTCATCCAGCATGAAAAAGGGTTGGCACTGAGACAGGTGGAACTCATCCAGCATGAAAAAGGGTTGGCACTGAGACGGGTGTAACTCATCCAGCATGAAAAAGGGTTGGCACTAAGTGTTCTCATCCAGCATGAAAAAGGGTTGGAACTGAGACAAGTGGAACTCATCCAACATGAAAAAGGGTTGGCACTGAGTGTTCCCATCCATGATGAAAATGAGTTGGAACTGAGATAGGTGGATCACATCTAGCATGAAAAAGGGCTGGCACTGAAACAGGTGGATCTCATCCAGCATGAAAAAGGGTTGGAATTGAGACCAAGGGTGCACATGATCATGTATTGATGCATTGTAGGGTAGAGGATGTCTTGGGGACATTTTGTAGTTATTTGAGAACTACCCATGGGCCTTGGATGCATTTCCTTTGAAGTCACAAGGGTGCACATGATAAGGTGCAGATGCATTGAGAGGTAATGGATGTCATGGTGACATGTTGAATCTATTTGAGAGCTACCCATAGGTAATCTTCAAAGGTATTCTTCAGAGGTAATCTTGGCATAATGTATAATTTATCCCTCGTTGAGAGGGAGTGTTGATGTTTGGGAAGCATTGGAAATACATTCTACTAGATTGATAATTAATAATATGATGACTAATTATTAAGCAATATTATTAATTATAATATTATTAATGTAATAATATAGTTATAATATAAAGTATAAATATATATAATATAATATAAAGTATAAATATATTTATTACCCAAGGGACGCATCTCTTCATGGATGGTCACCATGGTCACCATATGTTCTTTAAATATAGAACACTCATCATTGTAATAAGATATTCATTCACATACAATATCTTCTCATATCGAAAATTCAATATACACCTCTCGGTTCGGAACACCACTTTGACAATGAACATTCAGGATCTGATTTCGATGATAGTATGGGTGAAAATCATAATACAATTCCACCATGGATGTCCCAAGGAGCTTTAAATTTTCCCACGCCTATGCATGAACTACCCAAACGACTGGAAAGAATTCTACCATAGTTCGACCTAGACAAAGCTTTCTCACTGGAAGACCACATAAAGAATTTTTTTCTAGCCACTCGACTCCTTAACATCCATTATGAAGACATGGTTTGTAGACTCTTTCCCTACACCTTCAAGAACAAGGCTTCCACATGGTATGTTAATATATTGGTTGGCTGACTCCATAACCTACTAGAATAATTTTTAAAAATCCTTCATCAGAAAGTTTGGGGATGAGAAAACTCTCGCAACCTTATTCAAGGAACTAGTGACCTTAAAGATGGAAAAGAAGGAGAAGGTGAAGGAATTTAATCAACATTTCACTACTATTCTCAAAAGATTCACTACTGAAATTGCTCCTTTAGAACCCTTGGTTGTAGAATATTATACTTTGGCAGTGCTTCCCTCTATAGGCATGTTTGTTATGCTTGCTAGAAAAAATACATTAGCCCATAATTTCGAGGAAGCTAAATAGGTTGAGAAGATTTGTTTTCTTTAGGCATCCATCATACATTTGAAGAAACTAAAGCGGCTAGAAAGAAACATTTACTCTTAACCAAACCTCATGAAAAAGAGCCTAAGGATCTAGACAATGTGTTCAATGTAGTAAAGAAGCTTTCTAATGAAGTAGTTGACCTCAAGAAAAGTGTTGGTGAAGGGTCTTCAAAGCCGAAACATTTTCTTCCATTATTTAAGAATAATGATAACCTACCTAAGCCTCTAGAAACCCTAAGTATTACATTAAATCTGGATGATTTTGGAATGGACAAATTTTGTTCATATCACCAGCAGAACCATTCTAAGAAAAATTTCCCTCAATGGATCAACTCCATAACCTTAGTCATTAACCAATGGTTAGATCAGCAAGAAATTGTCGATGACCAAGCCAAGGAAGAAGAAAAGGAAGAAACCACTAAGGATACCACTCAGGAATCACCCATGTTTCTATGGGACTAGTGTATATATTTATATGAGGAACATATTGAATAGGTTTCCATGGGGGATACACAGGTCACAAAAGTTGCTTCGGAATATTACAACTTACACAAAAAAGGGGCAATACCCAACACTCCCCCCCCCTCTAAAATCATCATTTCTCCTAGAAAAATAATTCCTTCCACTCCCACTCAAAAACCAAACACCCTTTCACCATCCAGCAATAAACCCAACACTTAACCAACTAGCAACAAACCCAACACCTCACAAGCAAGTAAAACACCAAGCAAATATGAAACCCATGCTTTGGAATACAATGTTATTGTAGATCTTAAGAAGACCAAAGATAACATCTCCTTGTATGATATATGTGCACTTCCCTATCAACGTGATCTTATTCTTTACCCATTTAACTCCAACGATCCTCAAAAGAAGACTGTTGTTGTGACAGACAATACTTCTAAAGTTGATGAAGCAAAGGTAGAAATCAAAGTTGAAACTAAGTCTTCCATAAATGCAGTCGGTATAGGCTCGCATTCTAGGTCTCAGGTCCAACCCTTTATAATTTCATTTGAAATTTTTAATCTCAATGTGCATAATTGTTTAGCGGACTTTGGTGCTTCCTCTAATATCATTCCCTACTTGTTTCTCCAAAGAATATTTTTTTTCCAGAAAATAGTACTACTAGGATCATACAGTTAGATAGATCAGATGTTAAGGTAAGAGGTGAGCTCAAATATGCTGTGATTAGGCTAGCTTATTATCCCAGAGTCCATCAGTTCATTGATATTGGTGTTTTTGACATTCTAGAAGGATATGGTTTATTGTTGAGTGGGGACTAGTCTACAAAACTACAGGGATATTTCTCCATAGACTCAACCCACTTGTGGATTTCATATAAGGGTAAGCCAAATCAGATCTGGGTGAATAGTGAAGCACATATGAAACATATGGTAATGGAACTTGAAGGTAAGAATGAGCCCATCATTTTTTCTCATACTTCTTTGGGAAAATAATTTTGGAGGATGGCCATGGTTCCTATAAAGCACATCCATCTTCGATCCAAATAGACATACAGTCTGAAATCCTTCATTGCACTCATACTAAAGCTAATGATTGTAATATAGTAGAAGTAGACAAGTTTCGTTTTACTAACTCAATCTTAGATACTAACATTCGGACTTTGTTTTCGATGGCTCCAGATCTCAAGAAGGAGCTAGGGTAGGATGCATTCTCATCGATCCTGATAAGTGTAAGACTCTAAATATCTCATCATTTAGAATTTGAATGCACCAATAATATGGTCAAATATGAAGCCTTGGTACAAGGAATGAATAAGTCCATTGACCTTAAGGTAAAATGCCTTTGATTTTTTGGTAATTCGGAGATAATTGTCCGACAGGTAAGAAACATCAATCAATTCTTCTCTCCCCATTTGAAAAGTTATGATCATGAGGTATAGAACTTGATCAATTATTTTGATTCATTTAATATTACTGCTATACCTCATTCCCAGAGCATTGTTGTTAACACATTAGCTAACGCAATGTCTAGATTCATGCCTCTAAATAAAAGTTTTGTTGTTGAAATCCTTTCCAGGCCTTCCATACTGGACAATGTCACAAAATGGAGAGTATTCAATTATGATTCTCAAATTCTAGATTTCCTTACTAGCACTGAGATATTCCAAGATTTTGTGATATATGATGAAGTACATGAACAAAATATTTGGGACTATCAGTATTAAGAAAGTAAGATAAAAGCTAATTGCATCCTGAGGAGTGTGTTATTTCTTGAAAAGTTGTTTGATCTTAAAACTAAGTTCAAAACACCTATGAATCCAAATACAAACAATTCCACCATGATGCACTCCGGTAAATATAGGCACTCCTAAACATCCCAAGTTCATTAATTTAGGAACTTGTTATTCGGATTCAGAGAAACACACCTTCACACATATGTTTAAGAAGTATCGAGATGTATTCACTTAGACTTAATTATGAAGAGTTGAATATGTATGACACCTGTATTATTCAGCACATTATTCGTGTCAAGGAGGGTGTCAAATTGTTTCATGAGAAACTAAGAAATATACATCCAACTCTTGAACCGCTAATTAAAACGGAATTAAAGAAGTTGTTGGATGCCCGAATTATCTTTAAAGTCCACCATTCTACTTGGGTGTCCAATCTGGTACCTGTTAGGAAAAAGTCGGGGGAGATTAGACTATGTGTTGATTTCAGGAATTTAATTTGAGCCTCTAACAAGGACAATTACTCCGTTATGCCGATGGAAAAAAAAATTATAACTTGTCTCGAGCTCTCAAATGTTCTCTCTTTTGTATGGGTTTGCTGGTTATAATCAGGTTCTCGTAGTAGAACCAGACTGGTTAAAGACCACTTTCAGGACAAAGTGGGGAATGTTTTCATTTCGTAGAATTCCCTTCGACCTAATCAACATCGGTGCTACTTTTCAAAGGGAAATCGATATAGCACTTAAAGTTATAATCGGTCATAGTGTGGTGATTTACCTTGAAGATGTTACAGTTTATTCCAAGCAAAGAGTTTATCACCCACAACATCTGAAACAAATTTCCGAAAGGTGCAAAAAATATGGTATTTCTCTAAACCCCAAGAATAACATCTTTTTTTGTTTCAGAAGGTAAACTATTAGAGAATATTATTTCTAAGTATGGTATTTATGTTGACCCGAAACACACCAAATCCATCATGCAGATGCCACCCCCACACAGTAAAAATTCTATGCAATCGTTTTTCAAGAAAATTAATTTTGTGAGAAGATTTGTTTCTTATTTTGCTAAAACAGTTAAACCCCTTTAGGAAATGATAAAGAAGGGCATTCAATTCAAATGTATATATGTTGAAAATGAGTCATTTGAGAATATCAAGACCGCCATAGTGACTGCACCTTCTCTTAAATTCCAAATTTCACTAAGGACTTTGTGTTGTATACTTTCTCTTCAGATCGTTCTCTTGCAACAGTGCTCACTCAAAAGGATCAGCAAGGGAATGAATGCCTCATAGATTTTATGAGCACTGGACTTCAAGGAACTAAATTGAATTATTCGTTGGTGGAAAAGAAAGTTTTTAATGTCCATAAAGATATTAAATAGTTCTAACCTTATATACTAAAAAATAACAACGAGGTGATTTTCCCTCACCTAGAGGTTAGATCTATCTTTGTGCAGAGGGGTTGGGTGAAAGATTGGGTAACTGGATGAACGCTTTACAATAATATGACCTCGAGTTCAAACCAGCAACTATAGTTAAAGTTCAAGGCATGTGTAAGTTGGCAACTGGGACCATAGTTTCTGAGGATCAAGAAGAAGAAGGATGGAAAGAAGAGCCAACACTCTATGCACAATAATCTCCTTATATTCTTGTGATTGAGAATTGATGGTATAATGATCTCAAGTAGTACCTTTAGCATGAAACTACCCCATCAAAATGTCAAACAAAGAACATCATTAATACTAAAGTCTTCGCAATATCAGTTGGTTCATGGTATCTTGTTTAGAAAGAATTATGATGGAGTTCTCCTCCGATGTCTCAAAAAGAAAGATGTCGATAGAGTTCTCAAAGACCTACATGATGGACTAGTTGGAGGTCATTTTTCTAGATATACCACATCCCACAATATTTTAAGAGATAGGTATTATTGGCCAACATTATTCAAGGATTCCCATGCTTACTCTTGGAGCTGGGACATCTACTAGAATTCAACCAGTGGAGAGAGAAAGGTAGTTGTTCCACTTCAACATATTGTTGTCAAAGAGCCTTTCGAACAGTGGGGACATGACATAATCGGAGAGATCAATCCTCACTCATCTAAGAACCATGGGTATATTCTAACCACCATTGATTATTTCACTCATTGGATGGGATTTGTACCATTAACCAAGGTAAATGATGAAGTGGTAATCAATTTTCTGGAACAACACATTATGACCAGGTTTGGAGTACCCACCACTCATGTATTTGATAATGCTACGTATTTTTCATCACTGGAATTAAATGAGTTTATCTAGAGAAAGGGGTCATTTTGAAATATGCATCCAACTATTACCCCCAGAGAAATGGCTTGTTCGAATCCACTAACAAAAGCATGATCCGTATTCGTAAACGAATTGTAGTTGAACAACAGAGGAATTTTCACAATGCAATACACAACACCCTTTGGGATGACCTTGTTACTCCTAAATCATCCACAAGGATTGTTGATGTGCAGTGGGAAGACCTAGGGTTCAACATTAATTTACCAACAAAACCTTAATATCCCATCCCTTTCGACATCACCTGCAAGCAGGTGAAGTCTCACCCAAGGTATCTATGGGGACTGCAAGAACCATGTTTATGTAGTCATGAAGGGATGGGAGGCATTCATTAGGCATTCATTATAACCATTACACCTAACATATGTTCATTATATATTATGTGCACAGAAACATCAGAGAAAATAATATATTCATATTAACCAAACATTCATTAAGTGATCGCAATAAACAAAATATTTTAAACACATCACAACACATAATACAGATACACTAGAATATAACGTGGTTCACCCAAGATGGGATACGTCCACAACAGTCGGCTTCTTATATTATTATTCAGAACCATCCCTTACAAAATATGTGCACTGCACTCATACATGATATCTTAGTTATACCCAAAAAATTCCTTGTCATCCGTGCATACAATGCACACTTAGCTCTTCTTACTTGCTCACATCTGTCACACACAACTTCCTTTCTACCCAAAAACCCTTACATATTTATACATTTACATTATGGATTAGCCCGTTATCAATAGACCAAAATGCCTAATGGCTTACAGTTGTTTTCCTCCTTTCGTGCACATTGATCCTAAAAGTGCGCCAATTTCCTTTCCTTATTTTGCGCGCATTGTGCATATCCCAAGACGGTCCCAAAATGCATGTCCCAACAAGCCCCAAACACTCACCTGTGGCTTGTCCCGAGCCACTTAGTTATGTTTCTATGCTCTCTTTTGTGTTGCAACGAGCTTCTCAAAAGTCTCCTTTGTTGTTGTGATATTTTCCTTTTCTTGCACTCCTTGTGCCAAAATTTTGTCTGTCGTCTGTACATTAATATGGTTCTTCAACTTCTCTACATTTTCCTGTGTTGCTTGCTTCACTATGCCCTAGGTCGTTGCAAGTTCTTCTGTCACTATGAAGGATTCCTCCTGCAGGGGCTCCAGCTTATGCGCTATATTTTGTTGCTCCATTCTAATTTGATTTATCTCTTGATTCAAATACATGTTCTCAATAATTGCAATCATCCTCTCTTTTGGTGGCAGAGTGTTCATTGTATCTTTGATCTTCTACACCTTCTCTTGTGTAGTCTATAGCCTTTGTTCCAATGATTGTATCTATGAATTCTCCAGCAACTGAGTCCATACTTGTGTGATTTCTTCATATAGCTTCGCACATTCTTCATCAAAACTTTTAATTCTTTCCATTTTCGTCGCAGTTTTCTTCTCCCTTTACTGTCTTTCTTCGGGTGGAGTACTTGGTGTTGTGTGTACTTCCAAGTCAACAATATTCGTGTGGAAGCCCTGAATATCTTCACTGATATTTGTCACTTTATCTTCCAATGGAGTATATACTTCCATTGGTATCTCTAGGAATTTGTGGTATACTTCCTGCACTGCATTTTTTCAACCTTCCTACTCTTTATTTATCCTTGTCCCATGCTTGCACTAGTCTACTATATTTGGCATGTAGTGTTGCATTATCCTCGTTCACTTTAGCCAACTCCATCGTAGTCGAATTCGTGTGCAACTAAATTTCTTATGTCACACTTGATTGCAAGTTGTGTAACACGTTCATAGGCAGTTGTGACAACACTTAGTCACTATGACTTAGTTCTTGTGCACACTCATGCATCTCTATTGAGGAGAACTCTAATGCCCCTGATGATATCTTCATTACTCTACACTCTATTGATGTTGTTGATGGTTGTCATGCCATCGGTTGTGGCTCTGTGGTCTTGGTTGTACTCTCAGTATGTTATTTCTCTCCCATTCTGATCGGTGGTATCCTGGTTGCCTCCAAAAGTTGTGTAGTGCCACTATTTGTGCTTGCATAGTCATATGGCACGGCTCGTAGAAATGCTTCTTTCATTACTTCCTTCACTTGATCTCTGATTTTGTCTAAGTCATCCTTTGTTAATTCTTGGATAACTACTTCCTTGAAGGCTTTCCTCTTCTTATGCTTGTGTGTTGTTTGTTCCTTCAGATGTTCCTTCCTCTTTTCTCCAATGAGCGATGGGATTTCCTGAACGTCACATTCGCCATTAACATAGTTACCAACTTAACGAGAACTCTACAGAGTTCTCGTTTGTTGGGGGGTCAAGTTTTTTAACCTGTTTTTAAAAATGGTGCTATCGGTGGCACCCACCCTCCATTTTTAGGTGGTTTTTTGATATTTTAAATTTTCTGATACATAATGTTTCCACTTCTTTTTTTTTAAATGCTTGTTTTTTCATCTATTTTCAATTTTTTTTAATCAATAGTGTAGTCATTTTTCCATGCTTCTTTCAATCTTAAAATATTTTTTACCATTTACATTTTTGAAAATACGATTTTCCGTCTCCTTAATTAATTTATGGTTCCATACTTTTTTAAATATAGTGGAAAATATCATTTTTAACATATTTTTTACCTTTACTTTAATAGATAGAAAATCATTGTAGTTAAATAACACTATTTTAAAATATTTAGCAAAAAAATATAATTGAAATTTTTTTTGATAAATTAAAACTAAAAAAAACTAAGAAAAAAAAATCAAAAAACAAATTTATATAATAACAAAATCAAAGAAATCCTTAAGAAACTAAAGAGAAAAACAAAAAACAAAAAAAATGAAAATGAAAATATATCAAACTAAGCTTAAATGAGA
>SNQJ01S0020706.1:31972-51735 GCA_010110895.2 Picea sitchensis | reverse complement strand
CCATTGCGTTAAGTATGTATCAGTTTTCCATGTCCACATGCTTGAGAATCCATGTGATCACATCTACACAAGGGAATTTTGTAGCATGGGTTGCCACCCTATGTAGCCCTGATCTTCAAATATTCTTGAAGATTTGGAGTTTGTCCTGGTCTTCAGCATCCAATGGGAATCTCTATATTTTGAACATTTAAAATACCTCACCCCATTTGATTGAATCTCTTCCTTTATGTAGGAGTCTTGTTGTGTAGTCATATACTACTCCTAAGGAATCAGGTTCTTCCTTGTTCCTGCCTCCACTTCTGAAAGCCTATATAGCAAGTTCCTTTGTTCTTGTCTTCTTACATTGTGACATATTTGAATCTGCAACACAAAGTCATAATTAGAGAATAAAACCAGTAGTGAAGATGAGAAAAAATCACACATGAAACATCAGTCATTGTAAGAATATAAGACTAAATCACTTGAGCAGTAAGCGTATCTTGGAAAGAAATTTTTCTATGTAAACCTTTGTCAGATACCTGAAGAATCACTTGTATCAATATTAGGAGGGAGATCATCATCTGAGGATGATAGGATAATCAGAGAAATGGTGAAGGTTTCGGGGGGTTGGGTTAAGATTTGATGAGAAATGAAGTGAATCGGTGTCAAAGATGGGAAGTGTTCCGATGGTACACCATAGGGGTTGACAGTAACTTCATTGGTTTAGACCAAATAAGTTCTTACAAAGTTCGTCAATGAGTGAAACTTCACATCAGATAATTTAGTGGAAACTTCGTTGGGAGGTAAGTTTAGAATCGGAGCAAAACTTGGGAAGTCATCCAATGAGGTTGGACGAGTCTGTGGTAAGCGCACTAGCTATAACAAAAAATTTCATATCAATTCTTCTGATGTCATATCGAAAGCAATCTTGCGAAATTTATTGATTTGGTCGACAAAATTTGCGAAAAGTTCTCCAGTTACACTGGCAGGATTCTTATCAACTATCCCGATGAATATCATAGGAGTTCATATAAACTCTTCTTAACAGTACCAAAAGCAAACACACAAACTTTACCAATTAAGCACTAGGGACTATGACAACAATAATTTCAAATTCACATCAAAATCATTTAAAACAACCCTACTGATATGAAAAGACGCATTGAAAAATTGACTAAGTATTGGATGAGTTTCGGTCGAGTCAAGGAAACATGTCTCGATTTGGCTCTAGGAGAAGTATAATGCTCCAATATTTTGATCAAATACTTGTTGATAGGGATATTATGCTTGGATTTAGCCTCATTTTGGGACTATCGCAAGTGTGAGATTAGGTTTCACTCTCGTGCAACTAGGGTTAGGGAACGAATACAAGAGTATCAACGTTTCTTTTACTTACAATGACTTTGGTGAAGAACATTCCAAGCAAAAGGAAGGATTCATTATATAAGGGATCGAGGTGCATATAAGTACAGAGTACAATGACATAAAGTCGAGAGTAGGAATACTTCGGGATTGAAGAATTGTGGGCGGAGAGAAAGATAATTCTAGTAGTGATGAAGGTTTGTTTTTTTTTAAATCATGAGCCAAAGCATGAATTAAATTAGGTTACCACAGAAATCTAGGGAAGGAGGCATAACCAGCAAAAGACACACTTGAAGGTCGGTTGACAGGATTGAAGGTCAATTGGCAGGATCGAAGGTTCAGGCTAATACACACAAGCCCTAACCCTTATCCTTAAAAGAATACATATAAAAAATGTAAATTGGGGGTTTTAGGGCTTACCTAGAATGATGTGACACGTGGACATGATGAGTGTAATGTTAGAAAGTCAACGCTCTCGTGAGTGAGAAATCTTGATGATCGGCCTATCGACATTCCCCCTTTTCTTTTAGGCGACAAGAAATCAATGATAAAAAGGAAGGAGGGGAGCACCCTTTTATAATGTGGGTGTGACATTTGATGAAACTAGGGGGGATTTACCAAAGCACATCAATAAAGGGTTAATGCACTGAAGGTTGAACCGAAGGGGATAGTAGAAACTTCCCTGGTTACGTCAGAGAGGAAGTTGCGAAGATATATGGTAGCATCGATGATGTTTTTTGGAACCATCTCAGTGACATGAGAGAAGAAGTTGTGAAGGCCTCCAGTTGAGTCGAAAGACTTTGAGGAAACTCCTCTGATGTGTACCAGAATACTTTAGAAGAACTCCTCTTATGTGTAATGGAGTACTTATTGTTAACTTGGGTGATTCTCACTTCACATATTGGCAGGATTTCAGAGAAATTATTCGATGTGTCGAAGGACTTTAGTGGAACTCCTCCAATGTGTATCAAAGGGGTTAAGGGGAACTCTACCAGTATGTTGAAAAAATTAATTTTGGAAATTGTATAAGTGTCAAACTAGATTGGGCCAAAAATATCTTTAAAAAATAAACCAACTTGATTAGAAAGGGATGATAATATTTTAGCAAAGATCAAAAAATCGGGTATCTCTTCTTATCAAGTCAAGAAGATCTCATGGAGAAAAGGACAGATCCCATTTTCTTGGAAAAGGAATGGATTTCCAAGAAATACTACAAGAAAAAGGGAGGGTGTTGATGCATGGCACAAAAAATGGTGACACACTAGGTGAAGCCATGAATCTCTGCAAATAGGTATCTAAAAACAAAACTTATGAGAATTGAAACATTTGCAATGCATGACCCAAGAGAGAAAGAGTAGGCCCCATAGTATTCAAAACATGCATAATTTGACAAGACAATTTTGTATAATGCAAGGGAGAGATCAGAACTATGCCTATATTAGATTGATTACTACGATATAACCCTATTAACCATAAGGCATGAGACATACAACATGGAAATGATATATCAAGAATGTTGAAAATACAAGTTGATTACACATTTCTCTGGTGTTTCTCCACTACCAGCAAGTATTCATAGCCTCGATGAATTCACCCTGGTGTCACAAGCCTTGCTCCACTACCACCGAGCGTCCATAGCCCCAGTGGAGATACTTTCATGTCTCACGTGGTCTAGGATGCATTTCACCAAGCCTTTACCTTTATAATATGAGTCTCTTAGTTTAGAGAAAGGTGGATGCGGGATCCCAGTTTTCATTTAAAGGCATGAGGGATCACACCTGTCAAAGTGATATTTTCCAACTTGATTATAGATGAGAGAAATCCCTGAGTAACATTCTTTGAGTACTACAAATTCCTTTCTAAAATAGTTTCCATTTAGTTTCAAACAAACACAAAAATTTCTCTTGGACATGACCCCTCTCTTTCTTGTTGCATTCTAGGAGTACAATGTTCATTTGTAAATGAATTATGTTCCTATATTGGGTCTGAATTGAAGTAATGCACAACGATACTTCATAGATAAAAATGAAGTTATTTCTAGAAGCCAAAATACAGATTTACAAGCTTTTGATACCATAATGTCACACTTCAAAAGTTATTCAGATCTGAAACATCAAGTTTTTTTAGAATTCCAAGGTACTAAATTTTAAGAGAGAAAAGGAAAATCAACTGGAATCACAAACAAACAAAATTGCAAAGTATAAAACAAATCAATAAATGCACAAAACGTAAAGTAAAATTGAGCAGAAAATCAAAGATGAAAAAGAAAATTCTTTATTTATGTACAAGGGAAAGCTACCTTAGATTCTAGCTAATGTAATATTTTAGAATTTGGCCATTGACAGGGAGGAGGTCTATATTCCCTTCCATATTTTTCAATGAATAAGTACCTAGGCCAATATTTTCTTTGACTACAAAGGGACCTAGCCACGATTGTTGAAACTTCACATCAAAGAATTTAGTGGAAACTTCTTCGGGAGGTAAGGTTAGAATCGGAGAAAAACTTGGGAAGTCCTTTGGTGAGGTTGGACGAGTTTGTGGTATCTTCACTAGGTATAACAAAAAATCTCATATCAATTCTTTTGATGTGATATCGGAAGAAATATTGCAAAAGTTATTCATTCGGTTGGCGGAATTTGTGAAAAGTTCTCCAGTTACACTGGCAGGGTTCATATAAACTCTTCCAACCCGTTCTGGAAGTGAACAAACTAACTTTACCAATTAATAACTAGGGACTATGAAAAAAATAATGTCAAATTCACATCGGAATCATTTAAAACAACCCTAATGATACGAAAAAACACATTGAAAACTTGACTAAGTATTGGATGAGTTTCAGGAGTCAAGGAAACATGTCTCGATTTGGCTCTAGGATAAGTATAATGCTGCAATATTTTGATCAAAGACTTGTTCATATGGATACTATGCTTAGAGTTAGCCTCGTTTTGGGACTGTCACAAGTGTGAGATTAGGGTTCACTCTCACGCAACTAAGGTTAGGGAACGAATACAAGAGTATCGGCATTTATTTTACTTACAATGACTTTGGTGAAGAACAGTCCAAGGAAAAGGAAGGATTAATTATATAAGGGACCAAGGTGCATATAAGTACAGCGTAGAGTGACAGAAGGCCGAGTGTAGGAATACTTTGGGATTGAATAATTATGGGCGGAGAGAAAGATAATTTTGGTAGTGGTCAAGGTTTTTTTTTTTTAAAGCATGAATTAAATTACGGTACCACGAAAATCTAGGGCAGGATACATAACCAGCAAAAGACACGCTTGAAGGTCGGTTTATAGGATTGAAGGTCGGTTGACAGGATTGAAGGTTGGTTGACATGATCGAAGGTTCAGGGTAATATAGACAAGCCCTAACCCTAATCCTTAAAAGAATACATATAAACAATGTAAATTGGGGTTTTTAGGGCTTACCTGGAATGATGTGCCATGTGGACACGATGAGTGTAATCTTGGCAAGTCAATTCTCTTGTGAGTGAGAAATCTTGATGATCGGCCTATCGACATTCCCCCTTTTCTTTTAGGTGACAAGAAAACAATGATCAACAAAGAAGGAGGGGAGCACCCTTTTATAATATGGGTGTGCCATTTGATGCAACCGGGGAGGATTTATGAAAGCACATCGATAAAGGGTTAATGCACTGAAGGATTTATTTGCAAATCATTCAGTTGAACCGAAGGGGATAGTAGAAACTTCCCCGGTTACGTCAGAGAGGAAGTTGTGAAGATATCTGGTAGCACCAATGAGGTTTTTGGGAACCATCTTAGTGACATGAGAGAATAAGTTGTGAAGGCCTCCAGTCGAGTCAAAAGACTTTGAGGAAACTCCTATGATGTGTACCAAAAGACATTAGAAGAAATCCTCTGATGTGTAATGGAGTACTTATTGTTAACTCGGGTGATGCTCAGTTCACATATTGGCAGGCTTTCACAGAATTTCTTCGATGTGTCAGAGGAATTTAGTGGAACTCCTCCAATGTGTATTAGAGGGGTTAAGGGGAACTCTACTAGTATGCTGAAAAAATTATTTTTAGAAATTGTCTAAG
Organism: Picea sitchensis; assembly: GCA_010110895.2. NCBI lineage: Eukaryota > Viridiplantae > Streptophyta > Pinopsida > Pinales > Pinaceae > Picea > Picea sitchensis. The sequence goes on along the minus strand of SNQJ01S0020706.1, from coordinate 46,332 downwards.
TGTCAAACTAGATTGGGCCAAAACAATCTTTAAAAAATAAACCAACTTTATTAGAAAGGGATGATAATATTTTAGCAAAGATCAAAAAAATCAGGTATCTCTTCTTAGCAATTCAAGAAACACTCATGGAGAAAAGGACGAATCCCATTTTCTTGGAAAAGGAATGGATTTCCAAGCAATACTACAAGAAAAATGGAGGGTGTTGATGCATGGCACAACAAATGGTGACACACTGGGTGAAGCCATGAATCTCTGCAAACAGGTATCTAAAAACAAAACTTATGAGAATTGAAACATTTGCAATGCATGACCCAAGAGAGAAAGAGTAGGCCCCATAGTATTCAAACATGTATAATTTGACAAGACAATTTTGTATGATGCAAGGGAGAGATCAGAACTATGCCTATATTAGATTGATTACTACAATATAACCCTTTTAACCATAAGGCATGAGAAGTACAACATGGAAATGATATATCAAGAATGTTGAAAATACAAGTTGATTACACATTTCTTTGGTGTTTCTCCACTGCCAGTAAGTATCCATAGCCTCGACGGAGTCACCCTGGTGTCACAAGCCTTGCTCCTCTACCAGCGAGCATCTATAGCCCCAGTGGAGATACTTAAATGTCCCACATGATATACGATGCATTTCACCAAGCCTTTACCTTTATAATATGAGTCTCTTAGTTTAGAGAAAGGTGGATGGCATATCTCATTTTTCCTTTAAAGGAATGAGGGATCACACTTGTCAAAGTGATATATTCCAACTTGATTATAGATGAGATAAATCCCTGAGTAACATTCTCTGAGTACTACAAATGCCTTTCTAAAATAGTTTCCATATTGTTTCAAACAAACACAAAAATTGCTCTTGGACATGACCCTTGGCTCTATTTCTTGTTGCATTTAGGAGTACAATGTTCATTTGTAAATGAATTATGTTCCTCTACTAGGTCTGAATTGAAGTAATGTAAAAACGATACTTCATAGATAAAAATGGAGTTATTTCTAAAAGCCAAAATATAGATTTACAAGCTTTCGATACCATAGTGACACACTTCAAAAGTTATTCAAATCTGAGACATCAAGTTTTTTTAGAATTCCAAGGTAAGAAATTTTAAGAGAGAAAAGGAAAATCAACTGGAATCACAAACAAACAAAATTGCACAGTATAAAACAAATCAAGAAATGCACAAAACGTATAATAAAATTGAGCAGAAAATCAAAGATGAAAAAGAAAATTCTTTATTTATGTACAAGGGAAAGCTACCTCAGATTCTAGCTAATGTAATGTTTTAGAATTTGGCCATTGACAAGGAGGAGGTCTACATGCCCTTCCATATTTTTAATCAGTAAGTACCTGGGCCAATATTTTCTTTGACTACAAAGGGACCTATCCACAATTGTTGAAACTTCAAATGTTTTCCTTTGTATTCATGTGGCTTGTCCCATTTGAGGAAAAAATCACCAACCTAAAAGTTTTTCTAACCAGAAAACTTTCTATCAAACCAAAATTTAATAGTCTATTGGTGAGCCTCAAACTTGGTTTTAGCTTTGGCAAGGTTTTCTTCTAGTTTTAACAAGGTGTTAATGCACCTTTGGATGACAGGGCACTCTCTCCCACTTGATTGATGTGTAAGTTGAAGGGAAGGGAGGTAGATATTCGAAGGAAGGATATCCTCTTTCCCATATGCAAGAAATTAAGGAGAGGTCCCTATGGATTCTTTGGGAGTGACATGGTCTGCCCAAAGGACGTTGGGTAATGCATTATGACAATTCCTCTGGTGGTTGACTATAGTTCATTTAAGAATGTGGATCAGATTTTTATTTGTGGATTCAGATAGGCCATTTCTCTGGGGGTGGTAGTTGTCTACATATTTTAAAGTGATCCCCTTTTCTATAGAAAATTCAGTCAATTTAAGCAATTAAAAATGTGTTGCATTATCAAATACAAGAGTGTTAGGTAATCCAAACCTAGTCATGATGTGTTGTTCAAGAAAATTTATTACCACTATGTCATTTACTTTGGTTAATGGTATTGCTTCAGTCCAAAGAGTAAAATAATCAATGGCATTTAGAATATATCAGTGTTGATTGGATGAGTGAGGATTGATCTCATTGATTATATCTAGTCCCCATTGTTCGAAAGGATCTTCAACAACTATAGGCTAAACTGGAACAATTTCCTTTCTCTCTCTTCCAGTTGACTTTTGGAAAATGTCAGAGACCTAAGAGTAGGCATGAGCATCCTTGAATATTGTCGACCAGTAGTACTCAGCTCTTAATATCTTGTGGGTTGTAATCTCTCCGAAAAAATGACCTCTAGATGGTCCATCATGCATGTCTTTGATAACCTTGTTAGCATCTTGATTTTCAAGACATCGGAGTAGAACTCCATCATAATTCTTTATGAACAAAATACCATGAACCAGTTGATATTGTGCAGACTTTAACCTTAGTGTTCTTTTTCATTTTGCATTAAGATGATAAAGAGCAGTGTCATGCTGAAGATAGTATTTGAGATTGTTATACCATGAATTCTCAATTGATGGAACATAAGGAACTTGTGTGTATAAGGTTGGTTTGTCTTTCCACTCCTCTTCTTCTTGATCTTTGGAATCCATGACTCCAATTTCTATCTTACACAAGCCTTGACTTTTAACTATGGTTTATGGTTTGAATTCAAGGTAATACTCCTATAAACTAGTCATCCAATTTCCTCGACTCTCACCCAGTTCCCTATGTATAAATAGAGATCTGACCTCCAGGTGAGGGATGATCACCTTGGTATGGTTATTCAGTACATAAGTCCTAAAATTTTGATAGCCTTGTGAACAGCAAAATCTTGCTTGTCTACCGGAGGGTAATTCAATTCAATGCCTTGGAGACCAGTGCTTATAAATGTTATGGGGAACTCATTCCCTTTCTGGTCCTTCTGGGTGAGAATTGTTGCAAGAGAATTGTCAGAAGCAAAAGTATACAACAAGAAGTCCTTAGTAAGGTCTGGAATTTGTAAAGTAGGTGTAGCCTCTATGTTGACCTTGATATTCTCAAAGGCCTCCTTTTCAACAAATTTCCACTTGAATTGAATGTCTTTCTTTATCATCTATTGAAGCGTTTTAACAATTTCAAAAAAATCTGGAAAAAATCTTCTCACAAAATTGATTTCACCAAAAAAGGACTACACAAAAATTTTGTTGTGTGGAGGTTATATTTTCATAATAGATTTTCTATGTTCTAGGTCCATGGAAATGCCATCCTTTGAAACAATATGCCCTAACAATTTACCTTCTAAAACAACAAAGATTCTCTTCTTGGGGTTTAAAGAAATGTTGTATTTTTTTCATCTTTCAAAGATCTGCTTCAGATGTTTGGGGTGATCGGCTCTTTGTTTTGAATAAATGGTGATATCATCAACATAGATCACCATGCTATGATCGATTAGACCTTTCAAATATACATCCATTTCCATCTTAAAGGTAGCACCAGTGTTGATTAGACCGAAGGGCATTCTACAATATGCATATGTTCCTCACTTCATCCTGAAAGTGGTATTTAACCAATATGGTTCTTCTATGAGAACCTAATTATAACCTGAAAACCCATCCAAAAGAGAAAACATTTTAGATTCAGAGATGAGTTGTAGGATTTGTTCCATGGGGGGAACTAGATAATTTTCCTTGTCGGAAGCTTGATTCAAATTTCGGAAATCTATACAAATTATTATCTCCCTTGACTTCTTCCTGATAGGTACCAAATTAGACACACAGGTGGCATGGTGAACTTTGAAGATTATCTGAGGTCTAGTAATTTCTTCAATTCCTTCTAAATTAGTGGTTCAAGAGTCAAATTTATTTTCCTTAACTTATGTTGAAATGGTTTGACACCTTATTTGATAGGAATCACATGTTGAATAATATGGGTGTCATATGTCTTCAAGTCTTCCTAAGTCCAGGAAAATACATCACAATATCTCTTAAACAGTTGTGTGAATGTATGATTTTCATCCTCTAAACAACAAGTTCCTAGATTGATGTATATGTTGGACACACCTACCAAACTTAAAGGGGGGGGTGAATGAGTGTGGGGATCTTTTTCCCAAAACTTCCCTCTTACACAAAAACTCCTTAGTTAACATTAAACATTTTCTCATTACTCATTGTTGTCATTTATAATCAGTTATATGTGAATACATATCAGCAACATATATCAGCAACATATCATCAACAAATCATCTCCACAAGGAACACAAAGAACACAAGATGTATGTACAATTTTTTTTATTATTATGGACTTCAATCCGGGGATTTTTCAGCAACAACTGAATAGAGTACAACTCTACAAGAGCACCCGCTCTATATGCAAGACTCATCTTACATTCTCAGCACCAACTAAGATGAGGCAACAATCCTCAACAAATATCAATCTTGTCAACATAAACAAGTGCATCAACCATGCACCAACCTGTGCCAAACAACCTGTAATCAACTTGTTTATGGTACAAGTTGATTGCCATAAACCGAAGATTACGTCCAACCATGTACCAAGTATATACCAATCATGTCAAATAATCATCAACAATGACTCATCAATATGTATAATCAACTCTACACCTCATGTATGTGTCAACTCATCAGCACTTGTCTCAACCATGACTAGTTTTGGATTAGTCAACAGCCCCAACTTGAAATAATCATAGATTTACATATGTAATGAATAAAGAGATCTAAGCTGATGCACACAATCTTCTTGATTGTTTTATGCAATTCCTCCGGTGACACTACTTGGAACCTCTCTGAGGAAAAGGCGTTATAGAAAAAATAGCATACTTTGTTGAATTATGTCTTATTCTAGAGAGTGACCTTGTGGCAGTGGACCGCGCAAAATATTCATTGAATTGATTACACTAGTTTTAGGGACTATCCACAAACCCTATTTTTCCACGAACAACTCCAAAATACAGCGACCCACTAGCTTGAATTTTTACCAAAGATACTTGGGTATGTTTCTCAATGGCCCTACATTTCCAGTGCAGGTCATTATATAAAAAATTTATAGTGAAATGGTGAGATGACCTGTAAATACTTATACCTTAGAAAGCACTATCAAAGAATTTGTCCTTCCTTGCATTTAGGCCTTCTTTTCTTCCCCTTCACTCCAGAGGAAATTAAACTTAGATATCCATGGTTACCCTCAGGACACATAGATATTCAATATGCTCAAGGGGTTACCTTTTAACCCACTTCTAACCACTTGCCTCTTATTTATACTCTCAAGTGGCTTCCCTTTAAAAACCATCTTCAGTCCTTATTTATCCTTATTTTAGGGTTCCTTAGCTTCTAGAACTCTCAATTCATTTATTATTCTTGATGAAATTTTGTGTTTTGTGCTTTGAATTGCTTTTCCAGAACACCTCATTACTTCACTTTATTATTTTACCTTTTAAAACCCTTAAACCAGCACATTACGACTTTGGGGCTTCTAGATGACATGTGAGGGTCTCCAACTTGATGGATATAACTCTCAAACCAGAGGGAGTTATGTGAAGTTCCACATACCACCAATCTGAGATAAATGTACTATCCATATAGAATATTATTGTCTGAAAGTATATCTTAGCACTCTCACCATTACCCATCAAACCGACTTGGGTCCATTACCCAAATCCCAGAGTCTTCAACTTCTCATAGCCATAACTCTCTACTTGGAAGGGTTTATGTGATGTTCTACATACCATAGAATGGCACTTAACAAGAACTATACACAATGGGATGGTTTCCCACGAAAATTCAATGTTCTTATACCATTTATTCCACACATACAAACTGTGGATTTCCTCCAAATACATTCTTCTAGGATAACTCAATCCATAGAAACATCTTCTAAACAGGGATTTCACCATAAGGGGGACCACTTTGGAGTTCTATCATTTTGTGTACCTTATAAATCTTGGAAAGTAATACAATAATGAGGAGCCATTCTTCTAGGTAACTCAATCCATAAAACATCTTCTCGTGAGGGATTTCACATAAAGGGGACCCTTTTGGAGTTCATCCATTTGTGTACCATATAAACCTTTCAATACAATAATGAGAGCATGGGTCCCTCAACCATTCTTCCTAGGATAACTCAATCCATAGAATCTTCAGAGTGAGGAGACTTTCACCACATAAGGGGACCACTTTTGGAGTTCATCCATTTATTGTATAACATCAATCCTTGATAAGGCAGTAATGGAAGTCATCTATACATTTTTCCAACAATGCATCATATACCAATGGAATACATGATCCACTTGTCATCATGTATCAGTGAAAACTCATTGATCCATATTAATATATGCATCATATCAATGACAACTCGTTGATCCATCTTCATCTATACGCATTTCTCATCGGAACCAATACATATTATATTATCAATCATCAATTAATCAATCCTTTGAAATCAATCAAATCCTTGTCATCAATCAATCAAACCATTGGCATCAATGACAACATCATCAAGGTATATGGGTTAATCAAGGGTCCCTATATTCACTAGAAAATGCATCCTTATTAGTTAGGTATGAAATGTTATTTAGACCTTATTTTGCTTCATCGATTAGTTACTAGTCAACTCATTGATCCATCTTCATCTATGCATTCTCATCAAGGACAATACATATTATATTACATCAATCATCAATCAATCAATCCTTTGAAATCAATCAATCACTTGACATCAATCAATCAAACCATTGGCATCAATGACAACATCATCCAACAGTATATGGGTTAATCAAGGGTCCCTATATTCACTAGAAAATGCATCATATTCAGGTTCGATATGAAATGTTATTTAATTGTATTTGCTTCATCCCAGTGGTCCCAAATATCTTGTTCATGTGCTTCATCGTCTATCATTGAGTCCAAGAATATGTCGGAGCTGGTAAGGAATTTTATGGTCTGAGTATCACTATTGAATACCCTCTAGTTTGTGGCATTGTCCTGTATAGAAGGATTGAAAATGATTTCAACATAAAAACCATTATTAAGGGGTGTGACTAGATGTTGAATTTTCCAAAGTATCTGCAGTGGAATTTTGACAAAGAGGTAGAGAAGTAATATTAAATTCTTCAAAAGAATAGAGTAATTTCCATACCTCTTGTTGGTAACCTTTTAAGTGAGGAGACAGGTAGTGAATAATGTTTCTTACATGTTGGATAGTTATCTTTGAATCACCAAACACTCAAAGGCACTTTACCTTAAGATCGATGGCCTTTTTGAGACCTTGGACGAAGGCTTCATATTTAGCAGTGTTAGTGTTGCATTCTAATTCTAAACGGAAGGATATGAGATTCTTACATTGTTCTAGATCGATATGTATGCATCCTACCCTGGCTCCTTCCTAAGATCTGGAGCCATCTGGAGCCATCGAAGAACAAATTCCATATGTTAGTATGTACAGTTGGTTCATTTACAAAAAATCCATGCGTTTTTAATATAGTACAAGTATTATCATCAGACTAAGTGCATTGAAGGAATTCATATTGTGTGTCTATTTGAATTGGAGATGGTTGTGCTTCATAGCAACCATGGTCAGCCTCTAAAAAATAATTACCCAAAACAATATGGGAAAAGAAAATGGGTGCATTCTTACCTTCGATTTTTTTTACCATATGCTTCATATGAGCCTCAATGTTCACCTATATCTGATTCGACTTACCTATGCATGGGAGCCAAAATTTGACCCAGTTTATAGAGAAATAACCTTGAAGTTTGGTAGACCAGTCCCTGCTCAACAATAAACCATAACTTTCTAGAATGTCAACAACAACAATGTCAATGACCTAATGAACTCTAGGATCATATGCTAATACAATCATAACATATTTAAGTTCACCTTTCACTTTAACATGTTATCTATATAATTGTATGATTCTAGTAGTACTCATTTGTGGAACATCATTGATTTTCTGGCAAACCGGGTATGGCATGATATTGGAGGAAGCACCAGAGTCCGCTAAGTAGTTATGTACATTGAATTTGAAATTTTTTTATGTAACTAGAAAGGGTGGTACTTGGGAATTCGAATGTGTGCCTATACTGGATGCATTTATAGAAGATTTGATTTCATCTTTGTTTTCTTCCTTTGCTTCAACAATTTTAGAAATGATGTTGGCTACAACAACGGTCTTCTTCTGAGAGTCATTGGGATTAAAAGTGTCAATAATCAGATCACATCGTTGGGGTAGCAAGTAGATATGATCATATAGAGATATATTAGCTTTGGTTTTCTTCAAATCATCAATAACATTATAATCCAAAGCAAGAGCTTAAGGTTTACTAGTTGTTTTTCTTGGTTGTGATATGTTGGATTTATTGTTGGCTATTGGAGTGTTGGTTGTATTGATTGGTAACATGTTGTTGGGTTTATTATTGAATGTTGCTAGGGTTGAAGTACTTGGTTTGTTGTTGTTAGATGGTGAAATATTTTTCTCCTTTTGGGTAGAAGCGGGAGGAATTATTCTTCTAAGAGCATTGTTTGTTTTCGGAGGTAGAGAAATGTTTTGGACAACACCCTTGCTGTGTAGGTTGTAACCTAGGGGGAAATATTTTACGATTTGTGTATCCCCTATGAAACCTCTTCAATTTTATATTCCCATGAATCTATACACCAATCCCATAAAAACATGGCATATTCCTGAGTGGTTTCCTCTGTGGTTTCCTCATTTTCTACTTCTTTGGGTTGTTCATCGCTTATGTATTGCTAATCTTGAAGTTGATTAATGACCAAGGTCATATAATTAACCCACTAAGGACATGTTTTCTCAGAATTATTCTACTAGTGGTATGAAAAACAAATTCCATGCCAAAGTCATCTAAATTTATTGTGAGACGTGGGACTTTTCGAGGCTTCGATGAGCTGTCGTTTCTTTTGAAGAATGGGTAGAAAGGTCTAGGCTTGGAAGACCCTTCCCCAACATTCTTCTTAAGTTCTACTACTTTTTTATAGCTTCTTAACCAATTTAACCACGATGTCTAGGTTTTTGGGTTCTTTCTCAAGGGTTTTAGTCAATAAAAAAGGATTACTCCCAGTTGATTTGTTTTCCACAGATGAAGAGTGGCTATCTAAGGAAATCAAATATTTTTCAACAACTTTAGCTTCCTTGAAATTTTGGGCTAAAGAAACCTTGTTGGCTCATTTGACGAGCATACCTATAGAAGGAAGCAATGTTGAAGTAAAATACTCAATGGACAAGGATCCCAAGGGAGAAATTTCATTAGTGAATTTGTTTAGGACTGTGGTGAAGCGCTGATTAAATTCCTTTACTTTTTCTTTATTTTCCATTTTTATGGCCCCTAATTATTTGTATAAAGTCACGGGACTTTTCTCTTCCCCAAATTTCCTAATGAATGATTTTTTGAATTCATCCCAACTGGTTATAGAGTCATGTGAGAAGTTAAAATACCATGTGGAAGCTTTGTTTTCAAAGGTGTAAGGAAAGAGTCTACAAACACTGTCTTCATAACGGATGTCAAGGAGAAGGGTAGGAAGAAATAAATTATTTACAAGATCTATTGGTGAGCCTGATTTGTCTAGGTCGAATCTCAAAAGGAGTCTTTTTGGATGTTTGGGTAATTCATGCAAAGGTTTAGCTAATGTTAGAGCATTGTTGACCAAAAATTGGTCACCCCTATTTTCCCGCTCATGGAATAATAAAAAACTAATATCAGAAAAAAAATAAAAAAAAATAAAAAAAAAAATTGAATGATAACAATTTCATTATGTATCCCTCAGTCTTAGCTTTGTCACACATTTTTCGGATTCAAAATCCAAGTTTGTATGCTCAAGATATCCAGGTTTACATTTAAGTGGAAAAAGCGCTTCTTCTATGTGGAACAAAGCTAAATATTCTCGGAACTGCACTCAATTTTTGAAACCATGTCTAAGTTTTCGGAACCATCATTCCACACTCATAATTTTCATGAATATCTTGTGGGTTCATAACCCATGATTTTTCTTCTTGTTACGGGTTCATAACCCATCACTTTTCTTCTTGTTACGGGTTCATAACCCATGTTGTTTCTTCATATTACATAATGGCAGGTTCACCCACCACACCCCCCATGATCCATGAACCCGACAACCTTCTCCATCCTTATCCCTTCCCCTTCCTCTCCTCTCACCTTACCCCCACTCCATACACTCCACACTTATTATAATTTATAACTTATTGGGTTCATCAACTTCACGATTTGGAAAACTCACTCCCTCACCTGCCATTTCCCTTCCCCATTCCTCCACACCCGTCAAATCGACACTCTGCTACCTAAATTTTCCCTCCCCCTTACTTCACCCTACGTCACCATAATCCCTCTCCTACCCACTCTCGTTCACCATTCCCCACTTAAACTTTACACTTAAATTTTATTTTAATTACATAAATTGTTACAATCAGATTATTCCACATGGAATACAAGGAGAACATGACACATAGCATCCTATGGAGGGATGCCACAGGGCATATCCAATATCCACTCACTTGAAAACATATGACAGACATATGGCACCATACAACTTATGACACATGGAAATAAATGGAGATGTGACATGTGATGGATTATTGACCTATCACATGAAGACACGTGGTGATATTTGGATGGTTGATTCATCATGTTGACTGGGCATGGGGTGGAGGATGACTTTGGTCAAAATATTAATTATTTAATATATCTCCTAAGGGGTCAACCTATAGTTTTCCATAGTCCTCTTCTTCTCTTTGTTTCTTACTAAGTGTGCATTACACTTTGTATTATATACAATAAAGAATCCCATACTCCCATACATGTGGGATAAGAATTTTTGAGAAAAAGTTGAAATCCTTAAGAAGAAAAACGAAATTTGATCAAGGGCACAGATTTCCTGATGATGTTGATCAACGGTTGTTGAGCGTTAAGCTTTTGAAGGCCATATATTGAGAAAAAAGGGTCAGAATTGTGCAGAATTTACCTCGTTGGAAAGTTATTTTGATGAGGAAAATGATGGGATAGGTATTGAGGGTTGAAATTCTCCATATTTTTCTCAAAAAATAAAATAACAGTCAGTCATATTTTTATCCTATGCTCGTAAATCTGCTTGACAAATCGACTACACGAGTTCATATCTTGAGATACAGAGATCGAAATCATGCCCAGGAGTACTCGTTGGAAAGATAAGGAGATGAATATCACATATCAATTGGTTTCAATGGATGAAAATTTGATTATACTATCCATAAAATTAAAACATAGTCCCCCTTTTTTAAAAGGGAAATTAAATAAATTTTTGAAAATAAAAGTTTATTAAAAAAAAAATATTAAAGACGGAAAAGGACCCATTTCAAGATACGAATATTAATGATGGAAAAATATTAATGAGACTTGATTGAGTCATTAATTTAAGTGATTTATTTAATAAAGTAAAATCCCTAACTACTAAAGTAGTTAGAAGATCCGGTTTTATAAAGAAAGAAAGGGCTTCATCAAGGAGGAGATGATAATCAGAAGGGCAGGGGTAGAGGATTAGAAGAAGAAAGGAAAGACATCAATATGCAGTGAAAATTCTGATCAACGAAAAGATATTTCCATATTCTCCACTCTTTTTCCTCTTCTACACCATTTTCTCAAAGCTTTATGCTTGAATTTCTGAATTGAGCACAAGGCTGAGATTCTTGAGTGTTCATTTTGTATTCTTAAAAATATTTTTCTTATGTGATCAAGGAGCATTCACAACCATGTATGTGACTGTCAGAGACTTTGTATATTGTTAAATATATTTCATCAATAAAACTCCACAAAGAATTATTTCAGGGCATGACTTCAGTGATGTTTCAGATGTTGGGATTTCTGAGTATGAGATGTTTGAAGTATTCTTATCAAATTCTCTTATGGTTTAACTGCGATACTCTTTTAAAACTATTTGAGATGATCAAAACTTTTCTATCGTATTTCTCGTGAAAAAGATATGGATGTATTTATATGTCATTAATAAGGTTGTATATATGATGTTGGGAAAAGATATATTATGATATTGAAGCCTCCCTTCAATCTTTCTGTTGTTAAAATATTTCTTGATGCACTTGAAGATCATATCAGGTTATTAAAGAACCATTTCGTGTATAAATCCAAGAAATAAAGATATGGAGTTTGGTGTCTAAGAATTCATCCTACTCTAATATATTCAAGATATCTATTTTATCCAAAGAGGAGTATCGCCTCTATAAAAACGCAGGGGGATTCATATCCTTGCGAGGTTGTTGTTTTGGTCTTAACGTATTCAAACATCAACATTTTTGGCGATTCCACTAGGGAGACATTTATTTTCAAAATATTTGAGGCCATGCTTTAGATTAGATTGAGAAACCGGAGTCTGCATGGTTCAAAGTTTTGAAAAGAAGTTTTGAGAAGATTGTTGCTTGTTCTATATGCATGGGGTTTATAAAAGGATTATTCAAATATGTTTACATGACCTCAAAAATATCCAAGAAACACAAAATATTTGGGAGGATGAACTCTCTGGCAATTCCATTGAAGGATCTTTTAAACGCCCAGGCAATTCCATTGAAAGGATTCAATATCTTCAAGAAGAATTATATCAAGACTCCTCTGAGGAGTTTCTTTCATATCATGATGTTCATTTTCCCTCTTCACCAAGCCCATCAATGGCATTTCAAGATTCAACAAAAGGAACAAGTGCCCAAAGAAGAAAGCAATTACATAGAGGCCCTTTAAATTTTCCAAAAGTAGATTTTCAAATGCCCAATATTCCTTGGAAAAAATTTCTACATTCTGTAGCATCCCCAAACCCCAGATGGGAAATGTCGCATATGAATTTTGAATTATGATACCATTTATTTAACTAAAATACTCTACAATTGCATAGATTAATGTATAAAAACAATAGATATATAAATATAGAATGTACATGAAAAACCCATGAGAATAAATGCATAAATATTAACATAACACATAAATTAACACGTAGTAGATACTTATTGTAACACCTCGGTTCTAACCCTTATGAACTATAATGTATTATGTAATTGTGACTTAGGCTGGTGAATCGGTAAAGTTGAAAAGGGGCCAAAGTGCCTAGGAAATGCAATACATCTATATATATTAATAAAAAACATCGTTGGTTGCAAGACGGACAAGGACAAAAGAGATAGGGGGCTATGATTCCACGAGAGAGGGGGCTTAAGAGGCTAAGTCTTTTTATTATATTTTATTTACCCACAATTGATTTTATGGAAAAAAAATGGGTTACATGAGCTTCTTGGGCGAGGCCATGTGGTTCTTGATTTCCAATTAATTATATAAACCCATCTTTGGTTTGTTTAGGGGTTCACTCACTCATGGTTCATCATTATTTTCACTCTTCATTTTTGGGTTCCTCACTCTTTTTGAATTTGCATGCTCTTGGGGGGAGCATGGAAACGAATGGTTGGAGGAGAAGAGCCATTTCTAGATGGATATAACATATTAGTGATCATTCTATGAGGGAATGGATGCCTATGAGCATGATATTGATGGAAGTTTGGAAAGAATTGTCCACAACTGTGAATCCTTGGAGTTTCCAGAAGGGAGATCTCCTGACCAATAGCACTGAAGCCCTGGAGAGAAATGGAACATCCTGAGGGACTGCATGGCAGAGAAAGGTGTTGATTTCTTGGGTTGTCTAGGCTGAGGGGGAAAGAGAGCTGGAAATTCAGATTTGTTGTGTGGTTGGGAAACCTGAGAGCTAGTTAGCCAACTATTGTGTGTTTCATATTTTTCATAGGACCCGTCCTTGTGGATTCATAGCCTTGGCTCAAGGGTGGCCTATTGTTGAGAGTAAATGAACACCATTGTTTATGGTTAGGAGGAACGTCCTTGGTCTACAGCCAGTTGGTGAATGTTTTCTTGAAAAGATAAGTGCTCTCTATATTTTCTGTATAATGTATATTTCATTATGTATTTAATTATCTCTGAGATATGTATTTATAATTTGCATGTGTGCTGGTTATTTTTTGTGCATGGCACGTTGTTTATTTATTTTATGTTGTAGCATGGATCTTGATTAATGCATGTGAGTCTTTCATGATTGATTTTGGATTAAATGTTATTAAAATTCAAGATCACTTCAGAAGTGAGTTTTTGGAGTAGCATGGTCATCCTATGGGTGGTTGGGTACATTACAGATTAGCGTGGTCAGCCTGAGGGTGGTTGGGTATGTTACAGATTGGTATCAAAGATTTTATTTGAAACACTGGCCTATTATGGGCCGGAATGAGTGCGAGTTTGAGAAATTGGTTGTCACAGATTTCAAACTATGTGAATTTGGGGAAGAACAAA
>SNQJ01S0020706.1:0-24106 GCA_010110895.2 Picea sitchensis | reverse complement strand
AAAAACAAAGATATAATGTGGATGCATTGTCACCTCTTGGTGCAAATGCTATAAAGGGAAGACAAGGAGTAATTTATCTCTGGAGCAAAGTTACCAACTGGTGCTTCTGATGATGTTGAATTTGTTAAATGGTTTGCAAAAAGACATGGGGTTATTGTCATCCCCGGTAGTGCTAGTGAAGGACCAGGGTATATTTGTGTTTTATTTGGGAATGCTTTCGGCAATGTTATTCAAGATGTGCAACTTGTTAAGATCATCGTTTACTTCAGTTTCTGGGGTTATTGGGCAATATGCAAAATGCCAAGATAAGTTTGACTCTGAAAAAGCTAAATAGAGTACTCTGCAATTTGAGGAGGAATCTCTACAGCTGGACCTTTCCTTGACATAATAGTTGGCGCCCTCTGCCACTTCATAAATCCGTGCATGTGTAACGCAGGGGGGGAAACCGTTTGTTTGAATCTTTGAAACAGCTGGCATCAAGCATTTAAATTCGTGCATAACGCAAGGAAGAAAATCGTGGCATGATTAACTGTGTAAAACGTGTCTCATCCTCTGGCAATATTCTTAAAACCGTTTTATAACTTCTTGGGCGAAAATCCACGCATTGCCAGAGATCTGGAACGTTATGTAAAGAGATGCCATGCGTTGCCAGAGATCTGAAACGTCATATGAAAGCTTCTATGCTCGAGAAAAGATAGAAATGATGTAGAGAAATATGTAGAGGGATCTGAAACGCGCTATGTTTGAGAGATGATGGGGGGAATAGCTGATACAGAGAACACAGCTTGGAGGAATGTAATCTTTTTGAGTAGATGAAATAGAACCAGAATGCATTTTCTTCTTTTAGTCTTCTGTCTTTTTATTAATTCTGAAGCTTGTCTATAAGAATGGCTTAATGGTTAATCATCAATGCAACTTGGATAGGAAGGGCCCCCTGCCCAGGATTGCAGTACATCTTCAGTTATAATAGAAAGATGGTTGTAGGTTCTTTTTCTCAGAAATCGTGTTTAGTCTCTAGCAGTTTAATTTCAGTCATGTTCATGAGTTGTAATGGTTCAGTTCACTTGGCATAAGAGTAGCAGAAACTTAATTATCTTTTCAACCATCAATTTCATCTTTCAGTTTTCATGTTCAGACTGTTTAACATTCAGGAATTAGCCAGGATGTCTCATGAGATAGAGAAGTTTCCCTTGATTACAGTAGAGGGTTTTGATTACAGTAGAGGGTTTATCTTTTACATGCATATACAGAACAGTATCGGTTAGTACCGAGTAGTGCATAGTAGTGCAGAACAGAGTAGAGTAGAGTAGCTTCTTCCAGCGAGTTTCTTTTAAGCAGTTCAGAGATTAGTTTGGCATCCTTTAAACCCCCTCTTCAGCCCTTCATTTCCTCTGCTGGTTCCTCTAAGTCTACCTTCCCGGGTTGACAATTAAATGTTGATTTACATGGTATATCTGCAGCTCGACAAATGGTAACCAACCAACCCTTCATGAATCAGTTCAAAGGAGGGTCTTACCATCCCAGATAGGCCCATGGTGCATACCATAACCCTGGATGGGCTACAATTCCCCAGCAACAATCTTTCCCAGGAGCCTGGGGCCAGATGCCACAACCCCATATCCCTTTTCTGGCCACGCTCAATTTTACAGACTTGTCTAGATTAATGAATGACCTTGTGTGTCATGATCCAACATGGCCCCCCATCCCCACCAAGCTTCCTTCGGATATTATGAAATTTGAAGGCAAGACTGGTGAGGATCCTGTTGATCACATCACCACTTTTCATCTTTGGTGTTCTTCTAAATCACTTAACGACAATTCTATTTGTTTAATATTGTTTCAATGCACCCTCATGGGGGTTTCAACGAAATGGTACATATATCTACCAAGGGGGATGTACAAAACTTTTAATCATATGGTTTTAGTCTTCCTCAACCACTTCCAATTGTCAGTTCGTTATGATGCTGGCATAGAACTTATGTTGGCCTATAGTCAGGACAAAGCCACCCATATCTCGAATCACATCCAAGAGTGGCTTAGATGGAAGAGGTTGATCAAGGCCTACATACCTCCGGAGTTCCTTCTAGAATGGTTCCTTAAGTCTCTAGAGCCTTATATTTCGAAGGATGTTTCTACATCCAGGGTTACATCTGACAAAGAAGCGATTTTTAAATCCTGACAGTTAGATATTATATATGCTCAATCTGGGATGTTATACAAAATTCTTCTAGACACATCGAGGTCAAACTATGACCCTAGAAAAAATCATGGGCCTCATGTCGATGGCATTGTAGGCTCCTCCAATGTGAAATATGCAGACATGGTGACAAGCCAGTTGAAAGAGTTGTCTCTAAACCAGTTTGTAGGAGGGTCAACTTCGTCTGTGTCCTCCATTCCCACCCATTTGACGGATGTACATTATATGCAATCGTCGACCAACCCGAATGGTAACCAGCAACCAAGAGGGAATAAAAATAAATGACGTGGTAACACTCATAAGGGTGGGAACAATAATAATAAACCCAAGGACAACAGTAATAATGAGAATTTGAGTAATAATGTTGATGAGGGAAATAAATAAAGGTGAAAGGAGAAGTTTCCCTGCAAGATTTGTACAGACGATCACCTTACCCACTTGTTCCCCAAACTTGTGAAAGTTTCAAGGATTTTATCTCTACCGCTCATTGTAGTGACTAATCATTTTCCACATAATCAGCACATGGCCTTGAGCTCCTTGAATGTCAAAAATGTGGCGAGTGGAAGTAAAAACCCACTCGCGCAAGACGGTGACCATCTATGCATCAATATGGTTAAGTTTTAGGTTAATGTAGCCACTCGGTCTCACGATTACATTTCTTCAAAGACTTTTCCCGGTCTAGAGTCTCCCCCTCCTCCAGAGACACCTTTACAGATCGAAAAACTAGAGCCCACGCCTTGTATTCTGAAAGGAGTACTCAAGCACTCTACCCACAATCCTGATGCAAGAGCCACCGAGAATTACTCTATTGTTGAGGATCTGGGTCAAACCCCTTGTGCGATGTCGACTCTGGAGGTACTCCATACGTGTCCTTCACAGAAGAATGCCTTTTTATCTATGTTAGGAGCTCTAGACCCCTGTGGCTCTAAGATTATAAAGTTTGATGTCACGGATGTGAAACTTTGCTTGCCTTACAATGTGGCATTCCAAATCCACGTGGGTTACTCAAAGTATACCATCAAACGTATTGTTATTGATGAATGTGTTGCAACATGCATGATGTCTCTGGTCTATTGGAAATCCCTCAGCTCTCTGAACCTCTCTCAATCTCTGACCATGTTGACTGCTTTTGACATTCGCTATTTCCGCCCTCACAGTATTCTTCCTTCCTTCCTGGTCCAGTTAGGTGGGAAGACGGTAGAAGTGGATGTTGAGTTGGTTGATGCACCCCTCAACTATAACGTGCTACTATGATGTAATTGGACTTATGCTATATGATTGCAATCGTATCATCTGTCTTCTGTATGCTATGCTTTCCTCATGATGGGAAGATCGTGATAATCGACCAGTTGTCCTTTGAGTATGCTATCCCCAACGCGTCGGTTGGACTGTTGATCCCCGTGATCGACAATTCTCAGCCGAAAACTGAGAATATTAGTGTTAGAATGTATTCATCTCTTATGGGTACCTTCGCTTTCATGGCACCGGTTCATCATATCTATGCCATGTCTAGTAGGTCTGCTCCGTCAATGAGTTTCGTTCCTTTCCGCACTTTGTATTTTAACAATCCTTGGACCCTACCTTCCTCAACTGTGTCGGGTGAAGGTCAGTCACATACTGGATTGGCTATGCCACTATCGACAGTACATATAGCATATCAGGTTGTTCTTGACTCTTCTCTCAACCTAGACCCTATCACCTCGCAGACGGCCGAGGAGGATATTTTTCTCAAGACCGTATGGGCCACTTCATTGTATTGTTCACATGATTTCATCGATGATATTTTAACCTCAGATGAAGCAATCGTAGATTCCATTAATGGTTCTGACAGGCCATGGGATGATATGCACCATCGCTCTTATTTTCTCCGACAGCTTGCTAGAATCGAACAACATGATTTTAGATCTACCTTGAGCGAGATATTCGGTCACGTCATAGTTCCACATGATACACATGGTATTTATGCCGAAGTAAAAATGGTGAGTATCTCCCCTACCGGTCATGATCGATATCTCTCATATTCCTGGTAAGGTTGAAAAGGTATACATCGGTGCAGATTATTCGTTGGAATAAATTTTGATCTACACTGAGCTCTTCAAAGAATTATGTGATGTATTTGCTTGGTCATATGAAGAGATGCCAGGAATCGACACTTGAATTTTTGAACATGAGATTAAAACCTACCTAGATGCTAAACTTGTTCGGCAATGACTTAGAGTTGTCAATCCTAGGAAGGCCCCTGCTATTAAGGTAGAGGTAGAAAAATTGCTTAACGTTGGATTTATCTACCCTGTTCCCTTGACTGAATGGGTATCCAATCTTGTCCCTGTGAATAAAAATAAAGGAACCATTTGTGTATGCATGGATTTTCCTTGAATAAGTCATGTCCTAAAGACAACTTCCTGACACCCTTCATTGATCAGATTCTCAGTGAGTGTGCAGGAAGCGAAGTTTTTTCTTTTATGGACGGATTTTCAGCGTATAACCAAATTCAGATTAAGCCCGAGGACCAACATAAGACAACATCTATTTTTCCTTGGGGTACTTTCGCATACCAGAAAATGCCTTTCAACCTTAAAAATTTTGAAGAAACCTTCCAACGAGCTATGATCTTCGTGTTTCATGATCTCAAGCATATAGTCGAATCTTATCTCAACGATCTCGCTGCTCACTCCAGTAAGAGAGTGGATCACTCTACCCACCTTCGGCTAGTTTTCGAAAGATGTTTCCATTACCGCATCTGTTTAAACCCTCATAAATGTATATTTTGCATTAGTTCAGGTCATCTTCTAGGATTCTTAGTCTCTGAGACTGGGATCATGGTGGATCTATTAAAGGTTGAGGCAATACTTCGATTGCCTCCCCCGCACTCTCTTCGTCAGCTTCAAGGTTTATAGGGGAAAGATAAATTCTTACGATAGATTATAGTGAATTATGCCAATATTACTAAGGGTTTCATGTGTCTTTTAAATAAGGACACTCCTTTTATCTAGGATGAGTGAGCCCAGGAATCCTTCGATGCTTTGAAGAAATCCTTGGTATCGACACCTCTACTGAAATCTCTGTAATATAGTAGAGATTACTTGTTTTATATCGTTGCATTCGAAGAGATGATTGGTATGGTGTTGGTTCAGGAGGATGGCGAGCTCTATGAGCATGTCATTTACTGTCTTATTCTAAACTTAGTTGGCCTTGAACTCAAATATTCTCATGTTGAAAAGTTATCTTT
The DNA here is from genome assembly GCA_010110895.2 of Picea sitchensis. Classification (NCBI taxonomy): domain Eukaryota; kingdom Viridiplantae; phylum Streptophyta; class Pinopsida; order Pinales; family Pinaceae; genus Picea; species Picea sitchensis. The sequence goes on along the minus strand of SNQJ01S0020706.1, from coordinate 18,680 downwards.
GGTTGTCGTTCACGCAGTTCAGTGATTACGACACCATATATTGATTTACAAAACTATTGTGTTTTCCAATGTAAATCCATTTCAATACGTCCTTACTAGGCGTATCATAGGGGGGAAATACAATAAATGGATTGTCATCTTACAAGAATTTGATCTCGATTTTGCTTCTACAAAATCCAAGAAATCGCTAGTTTTTCCAGAGTTAATATATGACTTCCCTTGGTTAGATGAGGATGTTATTCATGTTGATTCATATGCGGATGAATAAATTTTCCTTGTCTCGTCATCAGACCCCTGGTATGGAGATAGTGTGGTATATCTTCAAACTTTGAAGTTCTCTCAGCATCTCTTGAGAGATGATCGACGGCGTATACGATACCAAGATAAGAACTACCTTATCACCAGTGACACTTTGTATCGTCGAGGAGTAGACAGTATCTTGTGTCGTTTCTTAACTCATGAAGAAGATGATTCGGATATAAATTATTTCCACAGTGGGGCTTGTGGTGGTCATCTATCTGGGATTGTGACATCCCATAAAATTTTGTGAGTCGGTTATTTTTGGTCGTCTATTTTTAAATATTGTGTCGAAGTAGTTAAGAAGTGTAACCCCTGCCAGGTTTTCACTCGAAATATGTGCTCGTATCCAACACCTCTCAACCCAGTCATTATTGTTGGTCCCTTCACCAAGTGGCAGGTGGATTTTTTGGACTGCAACCCAACCTAGGTTGGGAGGCATCAGCACATTATCATGGTCGTAGACTACTTTACTAAGTGGGTCGAGGTCATGCCTACAGTTAAATTCGATGGTAGGATTGTTGCATTCTTCGTGTTCAATCAAATTATAGACAGGTTGGAAATCCCAAGTGAGATTGTCACTGATCATGTAAGTCACTTTGAGAATGAAACGATGAAATAATTAGCATCGAAACTGGGTTTTAAACATGGTCATTCTTCCCCTTACTACCCCTAGGAAAATGGACAAGTAGAGGCCATGAACAAGTCTCTCAATACCATTTTGCAGAAAACCGCTAGCCAGAACAAATCTGATTCACATATCATGCTTTATCCAACACTTTGGGCATATCGAACCTCAGTTAAGAATTCCATCGATTTTTCTCCTTTCCAATTAGTGCGCGGTGTGGAGTCGATCCTACCTATTGAATGTGAAATCCCTTCTCTTAGATTGGAAATTACGCTCCTGCCTGACACTTCCAATCTCGAGCAATGCCTCATACACCTAGAGAGTCTAGATGAGCAGCGTCGAGATGCCTCCACATCTATCGAAGTGAATAAACAATGTGTCAAGGTTCAATNATATGATAAGTCTTTCTGTCCTCAGCAATACACTAAGGGTGACTTGGTCCTTCTGTATGACCAAGCCAAAGAACTACTAGGGGTAGGCAAGTTCAAACCCATGTGGCATGGTCCCTATATCGTGCGACGTGTCTTAGAAAAAGGATCTTATGAATTAGAAAATTATGAAGGGAATATGTTGATTGATCCCAGGAATGGGCTCTACTTGAAAATATATTACGCTTGAGCCCCAATCTTGGGTGTAACTCTTTGTATACTAATGTGTTTTATTGTATATATCTTTCCCCGCTTTTTATCTTCAGCGTGCTTATCAAGTTTTCCCTTAGGTCTACCTAGGATTCACAGACGGGGCTAGTCGTCATACATGGAACTTGGATTCTGTCGCTTGGGTTGTTTACTCACCCAAGGGTCTACTGGTGTCTTCAAGTGGCGTTTTCCTAGGGTCATCAACAAATAATGTGGTTGAATATAGCATCGTTATAGAACTTTTACGCAAGGCCATTTGACACGGTATTCGCTCTTTATAAGTTCATATGGACTCCCAGTTAGTAGTATGTCAGTTGAACGACAGTTACCGTGTGAGAGACTATACTCTACTACGATGATTCTTACGGGTACGACTTTTAGAACGACATTTTGATTTTATTACTTATCATCACATACTCAGAAGTTATAATTATGTATTAGATGCATCTGCTAATTTTGTTTTAGATTGGCATTTGTCACATAACTAAAGCAAAGAAAACACGTTCATCAATGCACACATTGTAATATAAGTAAATCTGAAGACAAATGTTTTATATATATTTCATCTCTCCAAAAATATGGTGTTATAGTACAAAATCGGGGCTCACACTCTCAAAATACATATACGACCGATCAATACAATAATCATGACATATACACATGTGGCGCCAGATGTGGGTCATGATAACATACTATGGCGTTTGCGAGACACTGAAAGAGTAGTACCCAAGCACGGGGAACACCTACCACCTATCGATGCATCACATCTGAAAGATCCTCTACCTGAACCATGGGAATCCTTTGTGTCAAACGAGATAGGTTTCCATGCACATTTTGAAGCACTCTATCAGCGTCCCCTCCCACTAGCTCATCCCCCCAGTGCCTCCGTCGATGTCGTGGAAGTCCGTCCATCCATAATGGACCCACATCTGCATAACATACATGTTTAGTTAGTACTTGACATCATCCAAAAATATTTTTGTTTTCTTATACAAAAATACAAAAAAATGAAATATTCAAAAACTTTTGCATACCTATGTCTCTGTAGGCGGAACCTAGTGGTAATGGCATGTCCGGATCTCCTCTGAATTCAATCCCTACATAAGCATAGTCCTCCAGATCCATTAACTTCCAACTCCACCAAAATAAAAACTCATCATTGTAGGGTGTTGGTACCCTACTACCCCCCTGTCACCTCATCACCTCGGTCCACCGTGCCATGGTTGGATCACAAAGTCCATGCGGAACAATATCGACTCTAGGGCCCAAGCCTAAAACACGCTCAAACAAAAAAATACATAGGATAGATGGGAACTCGAAGTTCCTCTTTCTACCCAGTTTGCAGTCTGTTATTTGGCTCTTCATGTTGTCCAGCAGTGAGGTGCACCAGTCGTAAATTGTGGGTCCCAAGCACTCCACTGAATAGAACATAAGTGGCCTCGATTCTTGATGCAAATAGGTCGACCTTCTCATCCATGTCAACACTAGGACAAAAATATTGAGACTTATATTGTTGATCGCTCTGATCGGGAGTTGGATCCCTACCTTCTCGATCCCTGCAATGCAATGAGTGGCTATGTATTCCTCTATGTTCATGCCACTCCCAACTCCACTGGAGTTGAGGTTGACCACCTCACCCCAACACGACAATCCTGTCAAAAAGTATATGTCCTCAAATTCAATACTCAATGGTTGCCCATCAAGGTTGAAGGTCTCAGTATCCAGATCTCAGTATTTCACTAATATCTGGAGCAGTCTCACTTGATCCCTCATACCTTTGAGAGCCCAAAACTTATACAGCCCACATTGTTTTAATTCCATCTGGACCCACTGGATCTCTCTCCACTGCAGCATCGACCTCTTCATGCTCTCTTTCTCTCCACTCTAGCACCATCCTGCAAGAATAAAATCATTTTTTGAGTCAATAAAATTTTAAAAACCATATCCATGGACTTGTACGCAAGCTACAGATTACACAGTCGTCTATAGGGTTATGTATACGCGACATGATGATCTACGTCCCACGTATACCCTAGTTTCTAAGTTGCACCTTGAAATATGAAGGAGACATAATTGCAATTTCTAATCCACTAGAAATAAATAGAGGAGCAAGATGAATTACCTAGTCCATACGGTTGTTGATTCCATCACTCGTGGCTCCCGCAATCAGCAGTTGAAATTCGGGGGCAATTTGGTCCAAAATACACTATTTGGGTAAAAAATACAAATGGTATAGGGAAATTGGTTATTTTCACTATTTATAGAAAACATTTACCCACTTTTCATAGTTTTTGCTAATATTTTGGCCTAGTGGACTAATATGGCAATGGATAGAGTTCATTTTGGTGGTTTATTCTTGTGGTTTATCATGCCATGTCGCTCGTTCATAACTTTGGACAAGTATTTTTGTCAACCAGCATATAGGATAGGTCATCAATCCATTGTGCACATTTGCATCATACTATGACTGCAACTCATATGCCTTAGGTACGAACCCATTAAGTAGAGACACGGAACCTTATTTCCGCAACTAGAAGTGTCGTTATTGAATGGTAGAGACTTACCAAACATGGGTTCCCTAGTTAGATCCTCTGCGCCATTCGGTGCCCATGCAGATACTTTTGTCCGTAGGACTGGGAGTCCCTTATAGCTAATATATGACTTTGCATTTGAACCTCATTTATTACTCATAAGCATGCTAACCTATACCTATTGGGACTCCCAACGAGTCTAGTTTAAGCTCTTTTCCGACTCTCTCAAAAAGCAAAAAGATTGTCGAGTGAACTTGTCTCTTTCACACTCGTAAATTAGATTTGAAAGGATGTCTATTTGGTGTAAGTTTACCCCTTTTTTCAAACCAGGTAGACTAAATTTACGAAAAAATGACATTTTTTGGCGTTAAGTTGTAATTGCATCTCATTCTCTTGCTTGCAGTATTGAACCTATTGTTGGTTCTCACTTTCACATTATAAGCATATCACCTCAGTGTTTTTCATCATCAGCCAAGCAGAGCCTTGTTTATATCCTTTGCAGCTTGACACCCTATACCTAAGAGGAAACATTCCCCCTAGTGTCCATATCCTGCATGCACCTCCTTGCATTGAGCATAGGTATGTTCCACTTTTGGAACTAGTTTCTTACTAGCAACACTTGTTTCCTCCTATGTATCATAGCATTCATTTGACTATGAAAAAACAAAAAAAGACGGGTGAGAAAAGAATATTATCTTATATTGGCAGCAGTCATGTCACCTTTGAACAGACCACAAACTTTTGAGTCCACTTGTCATCAAAAAATTTGGTTTAGCATGACCTTAGGAAGTTGAGCTCGTTACTTCGACTTTACTCCCCCAACTGGTTACTCTTCCAGTCCCTATGGAGAGTTTGATTGATGCCTCCTACATCACAAAGTTTCATCATCAAATCTATGTTTCCAGAGTCTTTCATATGTCTCATGCTCTTGTTCAAAAGATGTCTATCATCCTATGTTGGCCATTCCTTAGAACTCTTGAATTTGCATGTCATGCATACCCTTAGTGTGTCTCAAAGTTACATGAAGTTGTAGTCCTATCATGCACCATGGTCCTAATTTCATCATTAATAGGTAACCTTTAACCCAGCAGTCGACATTTCATCATTAGTCGTTGACTGGGGGCTTTCCCTTGTGTTCGACGGCAAGAAATATAATCACGCATTGGGATTCGTGTAGTGTCTTGGATGCCATTATCCTTATTGGTGGTTTACTCGCCTTTGTCAACAGTTTTCCTTATCGGCTGCTATTCAGAAGGTATTTTTCGTGTACCACTTGCATCTGGCGCATGCAAAAGACGCACAGGATCATTGGTTCATGAACGTGTTCTTCGTCCGAATTCCTCAAAATAATCAAGTTATTGCTTTGTACCTCATATTGAATGGTGAGAGATTCCTTAATTCTCTCCTTTCATCGAATATCCTTCCATCGAATTCAGCCCATCTATTTTGGAAACGAGGCCTAGAGTCCTATGAGTACCTAGAGCCTTGTAGTCATTAGTGGCAAGTTCTCTTGCCATCGACAGTTGGGAATACATCAATGTCTCTTGATCGATGGATTCTTCAATTGTTCGACCTCAACATCTTTATTAACACTTGTAAGAATGTACTCGGTGCCTTGATACCTACTTTCATTATCGGTAGGTTGTCTCGCGTTTGTTAACGGTATACCTTAATGATCGATAATCAAACGAAGTCTCATTGTTTTCGACCTCAACTCCTTTATTCACACGATGTATACTTGCACCTTTGGCAGATCGTCTAGAAGAATTTCACATGATGTATACAGCTTTCCTGAGGTGTTGCTATATTTCATTGGACCAGTACCTATGTGACTTCAATGATCATGGGAGATTAGATTATACTCCACTGTATACAGATATCTTCAGATTGATTTTGAAACTGGTTTTACTAGGCCTTATTTGTGACTATGATATCCTATGGAATTTAGCCACACTTTTATTGCCTATTCATGGCCATGAACAGTTGTTTGGTATATTTTCACATGGATCTGTAGTGTAATTCAAAATGGCATCCATGTGTGCAAAGTCAGTACAAATTGTAATATTCTCATGAGCAACTAGTTTGTCTAGCTAGGTCTCTATTACTCCACTTCTGGGTATTATAATGTATTTTGGCCATCGCAGATACTCCTCTGACCTCACACATTAGGGGGCATCTGTTATAGCAAGATTTGGCTCACCTTATGAAAATTTTCTTAGAAGGCCTTTTCCATTTCCCTATGCAGGCTTGAATTCCCTTTTTGCAGTTCCCAGAGCTAAAAATAATATTTTTCCACATATACATTCCCTAACAGTTATACATCATGTGTATACACGGGTTGTATATCGATTTTTGTGCCCAAAATTAAAAAATGGTGTCGGGTTTCCATGTCACGTCATGATATCCATTATCCTTGACCTTCCATATACTGGAAACATTTTGACTTGGCCCTTCAGTTCCATTTGAAGGCTATAAATTGACCATATCCAAGATGTGGAAAAGAGGAGAAGAATCCAACTTTGAGAGAAAAGTTACTCTGGAGAAATTATTCACTTCATATTGAGTCTGCATCCCTTTATCCTTTTAATTATTAACAAATTGTTCAGCCCCCAAGATCTTCCCTACTTGATGGAGAACCTCATTGTATCTCTTATATGAGCTTGTCTTTGGTGGAGGATTGAAGTGATGGAGGCCTAGCTAGAAGGGACTTACTTTCTTGGTTCTAAACCATGCCGACACAGAAGTTTGTCATTCATACACTTCTGTTGATTACATTTTAGTAGAAATACTATTTTCTCGTCCAATTAATGTCTTGCAAATATTTAAATTATTATTCCATGGGCATATTTGTTATGAATATTGATGGATTGTGTTATTGAATGTGATAAATTTATATATTATCACCATATGCTTGCGTATATTGGTTTTTTAGGACAAGTTGCAGGTGTATTTATTTGAGTCAAGTGCTCAACGGTGGACTTCATTGAACGTTTGGACAAGGTAGGCTCTTTATCTTGTCTCGTTAGCATATTTGTTTATATAGCATACTTGAGATTAGAGTTGATTTTTGCAGTCAATTGTGTTTGTTGTGGTTTACCCCATGACATAGATAGATTGTCCTAGTAACATTTATCCATCACATACATCCTTAAGATTTCTTTTATCACCCGATTCACCCTTTTTGATGGCCCATCTAACTCTGGATTATAAGTTGTGCTAAAATTCAGATTTGTTCCAAATCCCCTGAATAATCTCTTCCAAAATTTTAATGTAAATTTGGGATCTCTTCCAGATACAATTGTCTTACGCACGTCATGTATCCTAACAATTTATTTCATATAAATATCAGTAATGTCCATTTCCTTTTGAGTGAGCTTCACTGGAATAAAATGAGTAGCTTTAGTAAGCTTATCTACCACTACCATGATAGAATCATGATTCTTGTTTGTTTTGGCCAGATTGGTGATGAAATCCATTGTTACACTCAGGAATGGGAAATGGTTGTAGCAAACCAGTTGGGTGTCTATGCTCATCCTTGTCCTTTTCACATTCCAAGCATATGGCAATAAAATCAGCAACTTTTTTCTTCATGCCTGGGAAATAATATTGGCTCTTGACATTTGTAATAGTTTTATGTTAACTTGGGTGCCCAGCATAAGGCACATTATGCATTTATTTTAATATCAGATTTTTCAATTCCTGAAACTTTGGCACATAAATTATGCATCTCTACATGAGAATTTCATCCTCTTTTTGGAGATTTTAACCTTGTACAATTATTTACTGCAAACATATTTTCAATAAAAGAACAGAAAAGATACAATGGAAAATACACACATTACATAGATATTTTTCCCCTGGAAACCCAAACCGGGAAAACCAGCATATTCTATATGCATCCACATCATACATTGTTTACAATACAATATACATATAGGATCCAGTGGAATCCAAAACCCTAATCCAATGACCTGGATTAGTCAACAACCCTAATTCTTTAACCGGAAATAGAAAACCATCATCAAAAAACCATGTGTCGAAAAACTTCCCAACAATGGACATGAAATCGAGGTGAAATGAAAAACAAGACAAAAAAGGTGACACGTTTCCCAAGGAAAAAAATTAGGGGGTGTTTCCCCCGAACCCCCAACGCAACGTAGCAGACACTAGATCTAGTCATGAAAATAATATAACACATACCCAACACTTTTAACTCAAAATTCTCAATTTTCTGCTACAAAATACCTTATTGTAATTTTTCCTTTAATTCCATGTATTGTAGATCTGAGTTTGCAGCCTCTAAAATTTTGTCTTTCAAAACTGATTTGTACATGATAATGGTTGTAGCATGCATCTCATGCACTCTCCTGCTGAGTGCATCGGCCACCTTGTTCTTTTTACCCTTGATATGATTTATATCAAAGTCATACTCACTAAGCAATTCCAACCACCTACTTTGCCTGGCATTCAAAGTTGGTTGTCCAAATAAATATTTCATTCCACTATGGTTTGTCCTCAACTCAAATATTTTTCCCATGAGGTAGTGCCTCCACATATTCAAGTCATGCACTATGGCTACCAATTCTAAATAATTAGTAGAATAGTGTCTTTCATGCTCCTTTAATTTCCTTGATTCATAGCATATCGCATGTCCATTCTGACTAAGAACTCCACCAAGTCCTTATTTACATTCATCAATTCATACAATTAAGTCTTCATTTGGATCAACAATATTTAAATTGGATCACTTTTTAGTAAATGCTTCAAGTGTTGGAAACTCCTTTCACAATATGATTTCCACTCAAACTTTACACCCTTCTTTTGGGATGTGAAATCTTTGAGAATCCCTCAACAAATATCCTATAGTAACCTGCAAGTCACATGAATGATCTCACCTCTAAGACATTCCTTGGTGTTGGCCATCCTTCAATGACCCTTATATTTTCTGAATCCACTATTATCCCTTCCTCTAAAATGATATGCCCTGAATAATGAATTTGTTTCTGGTAGATTGAGAACTTGCTCAATTTGGCATACAATTGATGCTCCCTCAATACCTGTAACACCATTCTCAAGTGTTGTTCATTCTCTTCTTCAAACTTAGAATATATAAGAATGTCATCCGGGAAGAAAATGACAAACTTATCTAAGTAATCCCTGAAAAATACCATTCATTAAACAATGAATACAATTGGTGCATTTGATAACCCAAATGGAACCATTGTGAACTCATAATGGCCATATCTTGTTCTGAAGGTAGTCTTGCTAATGTATTTTTCTTTAATTCTTACCTGATGATAGCCTGACCTAAGATCAATCTTGGATAATATCTTAGCATATTTCAGCTGATCAAAGAGGTCATCTATCATTGTCAAAGGATACTTGTTCTTCATAGTTACCTTGTTCAACTACCTGAAGTCAATGCAAAGTCTCAATGTTCCATCCTTTTTCTTCACAAATAATACAGGGGCACCACAGGGTGACACACTTGGGCATATATACCCCTTCTTCAGAAGCTCTACAAGTTGCATTTTTAATTCCTTCAGTTCTAGTGTACTCATCATGTAAGGGATCTTAGACACTGGGGTTGTTGTAAGGGTTCTTGGACACTGGGGCTTATCCAGGCATTAGATTGATGGAGAAATCAATATCTCTCTTGGGTGAAAATCCTGGTATTTGTTTAAACACATATTCAAACTCTTTTATGATTCCATAACATTCAATACTTACCACCATATCATTAGGTGTCTCTTCCATATGTGTTGTCAATATTTGACACCCTTTCCTGAAACTTTTCTTCAACTGCAAGGTTGAAACTTCTTTGATGGTTACTTCCATAGGAATTCCTTGAATTCTCCTTAAGTTCCCTTCCTCATCCAAGCAGGTAAATGCCCTATAATAACATTCTAGGACAACATGATTTTATTCCAACCAATCCATACTGATTAGGCAGTCATATGAACCTAAAGGCATGATGTTCAAATCTGCCTTGGTGCTTAGTCCACTCATGTCTATTGAACATGACTTAACCATCTCATTAATGTTCCTTTTAGATCCTATATCTAGTTGCACTAACCAAGGTTTTCCAAGCTTGTCTCTTGTAAATTGAAATCTTTCCACCATCTTGGGATCTAGATAACTATGACTAGCTCTTGAATCAATCAAAATAGCAATGGGTTGGTTGTTGATTTTACCTTCCACTTCAATCATATGTGACTGAAACTCATCTTTCTTGTTATCAAGGGTTGTGTAGATCCTAGGTACATTTATTCCCATGTCCTCCATTGTTTCATCTTGTTGTACATTGTGAACATTCCTCACTTTTTCACCTCTGTGAGGAAAATCTATGTACATATGATCTCCCCCACAACCCCAACATTGAATAGAGGGATGTCTTGGTATTTGTCCCATTGTCTTGATCATTCTGGGTTATTTAGGAGTTGTTTGTCCCTGAGAATTATTTCTGAATAATGGTGGATTAGTCTTCTTCTTCCTATGTTCCATATTGCTCCTCTTCTTGTCTTCCCAATCCTTTTGGAAAGTTGGTCTTACTATATGTTGATCATAAAGACATTTATCCCTCCTTGTAGTTTCCTCTAGTGTCTTAGGATCATCTTAATGGATCTTACCACTGATAAATGATGGCAGCCCACTCAAATACATATAAATCTTAACTTGCTCATCCTTGATGAAAGAAACATATTTCAGCAGCTCTACAAACCTCCTTTCATACTCATCAATGGTCATACTCCCAAGCTTGAGTTCAAAGAACTCCTTCATTTTCTTATCATAGTATTGTTTGGTTAAGTACTTCTTTTGAAAATACCTTTTGAATTCTTTCCAAGTAACATTTTTCTCATCAATGTGTTGTACTTGCATAAACTAATCCCACCACATTGATGTTTCTCCTTTGAGCTGGCTGATGGAAATTCAACCCTCTTCCTATGAATAGTAACTATGAAATTGAAAGTACTTCATCATGCCTAGTAGCCATGTCTCTGCATCCTCATCCTTCTTTTGCTCACCATCAAATGTAGGGGGATTGATTTTGTTCATTTCTCCTTGCAGCGCATCCACCCCAGACCTCTTCTTATGCTTCCTGACAGGGGATGGACTTGAAATATTGTGTTCTCTCCTAGTTGAATGCCTTGGGAGTGATGGTGATTTATGCCATCACTTCTTGTTCTTATTCTATCATCATGAGACCTATGACTCCCATATTTTCTTGACTCGTTCTCCTTATCCATTTTCTTCTCTATTATGTCCAAGATCTGCATCAACTTGATGTTGAAGCCTTCCTGGTGCTCCTTGGATTTCATAAGCCTCTCATTATAAGCTTTCTAAATTTGGACATCCTTTTGAAAATATTTTATGGTCTATACCAAGTTCATGCTTTCTCCCTTGCCTTCTCCATGTCTATTTGAATTTGTACCTTTGTTACCCATACTAACATACATCCCTCTGATCTCATCTTCATGGTTGTAAGCCCTCTATGCATATTACATGCCTTCCATGCTTTTGAGCTCTTTGTTAATCATGTTCTGATCTAAATTTTGTTAACTCTGCAAAAATGTGCAATCAAAAATATTTATTAGACTAAATAATTAGAAAAACTACAAAAACTAGGCACATTTTTGTTCCATGAGAGTATCAAAAATCCTTTCTTTTGATTCCTTGTGAATTTAACAGTACAATTTAATTTTTTGCATGAATATCTGAACTCTTTTGTCCAATACCTTTCCAATGATTTTTTCCTTGCTCAATTTTGAGCCTTGAGCAAAAAGTTGTGGCTATTTGTATATTACCCATTAATTCCTTATGTTCACACCCCAACTAGATGCAAATATGAATTGTTATTATGAATCTATGTACCTCCTATTTTGGATTTTTGATAGGATCCCAACTGGGTTCCTGCATCATTATATTTTGGACAATATGTCTAAGTTTCACCTTTATCTGGTTTCTGGGCTTCTAGATACAGCCTACTGAAGTTTCAGGCCAATTAATATTTTTGGCTTTGAATGCTACATGATCATTATATGATATCCTAGACATATTTAGTGTGCCTATAAGTTTAATTTGGCTCCATGGTTGTCATCTATGGATCAATGGATTTCCATTGACTACTCATGTGCCTTGATCCGATTTCGGAGCAGGAAGTTATGGCATTGGGTCTTAAATTTTACCCTCCATTGTTTTGGATGTAACTCCCCCATACTAACTGTATTTGACTAATGGTTTACACCATTAGAAATCTCTCTTTGAGATGTATAAACCTTGTGTCTTGGAACCCTAAAAGGATAAATAGTTTCGAAAATGGATTCTCAAAAACATCGTTTAGGCCTTCGAAAATGGCTTACAAGTTAAACACCTGGAAAATACCAAAATTGTCCAATATTTAATATTAATTTATGATATTTAAATAAATTTTTCCATTGAAGGGGATATTGGTGTGGCATACTAGTCCACCTCAAACCCCTAGAAGGATGCCATGTAATTCCTTGGCCCCTCTGGAAAGCTTGATCCCACACCCATTTACCATGCACACGTGAAGTTGCACATTGTTACAATCCAATTATTTGTTGTGAAGAGGGATCAATGATCCAGATCAACCGTTCATTCACAACATACGTGAAGGATAGTTGGGAAGGGCTCATCCACGAACTGGTTTATATTAACCACTCTTGGACATGTGGAGAATTATGGATGTATGTGGATTCCCCAACAATGGTTTTAGAAACCACCTCCCAACCATCCGCATAAATAAATAGAAATATCGCTCTCATACCATATAATTTTATTTTATTTTAGGCCCCATCATCCTTGGTCGCTTATGTGGCACCTTTGTATTTAGTTGCGGGGATGGGTGGGCCCCATCCCGCACTAATACACCTCGGCATGTGAATTTTCACGTTGGTGGAATCCAATGGTCATTGTTTTATGGGCGTCGGCATGTCACACATCCATGCATTTCATCCCCCCTGCCTTGGGTTAGTCTAACCCCACTCAATACCCCCCAAAAAAAAAATCAATGCAGGGTTGATGTGTGTCCTACGCTTGGGGTTCTGTCAGGTAGGATGACACCGCCTCTATGGCGCCAGTTCTCATGTCACCTCGCACTTGCCACTGCCACCATGGAAGTACACATCATATATTTTCCATGTCATATGACATGTTACCCCCATGTCATGCTGACGTCAACATATGGAAAAATACTGAAATTTTTCCAATTTCACCTAATTTCGATTTTTTCCAAAATACTCAAAATGCCCAATTTTGCTTAATTTCAAAATTTATTTTGGGTCGCCATTAGACCTCTGTGACTAAGCTCAATACCACCAATTTCAGACTTATTCACATGGATTTGACCCTTGTACTTGTAATTTGACTCAGGTACATCGAATTCCTCATTCATTCCTTTGTGGAAATTGGGGCTTTTTCCCAATTTCGCGTAATTTCACCCTGGCGCTCTATAAACATGAAATTCGGCCAATATGCAGGCCCAAATTTTCCCAATTTGATATTTTAATTAGGGATTTTAATTGTTGTTCTTTATTCTTGTAATTTCCTGTGAAATTTTCCAAGAATTCTTCCACGTCTCACTGCAATAATTTTGTCAAACGAATTGCAGACATCCTCATTCCGACATTCTGTTAAACAATTTGCATACTTACTCTACAAATTTCAGTTATGCGCTTTGTTAATTGGCTCCATGCAGGCTCAATGAAAATTGGGCTATGATACCACATTATAGCACCCCCAGACCCCGGTTTGGAAATGTCGTATATAAATTTTGAATTTCGATACCATTTAATTAACTAAAATACTCTACAATTGCACATATTAATGTAGAATAACAATAGATATATAGATACAAAATGTACATGAAAAACCCATGAGAATAAATACACAAATATTAACATAACACATAAATTAACCCATAGTAGATACTTATCTTTAGTAAAATGAAAACCAACTATGTGTATAACTTCCATGTTCCTCCTAGCCTTAGAACACACCGCTCATAAACTCTCAGCAGTGGGTCACCCCTAAGCTGGGGATAAAACTCCACCTGGGTAAAGAATTTCTAACCAGGTTAAGGTCTCTCTACCAGCATATAAACTCAGACACAGGTTCCAACTTGTACTAACATCCTACATTCCCTCATTCCCCACATGCATATCCCACCCTAGGAAGTGTGCCCATTTTCTTCTCAACAGTGTTTCGACTGCACCACTTCCCTTCCGAAGCTTCAGTAACAGGTCGGAAAGGAAGTCTTAGAGCCCTGTAGCTGCATTTTGGCACCTTGGAAAAATAATTCCCACCGGTTCTCTCACCTGGAGAGAATGTTCACGGGCCTGACAACCCACCTCTTCAGTCGAGGTCCAAATCTAACCCTAGTCCTAGTACAGCTATAGGTAGAGGTACTAGCAGCATGAAGGTATGGATGACAATAGTATGGAGGTGGTAAGGTGAGAATGATAATGGAAAGATGGCCAAAAGAACTAAATCCTTCCAATTATATTTGCATGTCCCCAACTTGACACTTCTCATGTTGGGAACTAGCTTGGGTTCACGTGGAATATGTTTCCCAACATAGACACTTAGGATATACAAAATATCCATACTTTATACTTTATATTTTTAGGAATACTAATAAAATATTCCTTTGGGCTTAAGCCCCTTATCTTAGTGCCTTTTTCCCAAACTCTTAGCCCCTCCTTTCCCATTTTTGTGGATTTTAGCCCCCCATATTCTTTTACATGGTTGGTTTGCAGTAGTGATGTGTTTTCATTAAAAAATTGAGTGTGATTACATTTTACAAATAAAAATAGGCTCGTTGGCCTTTTAGCTTATGGCTCACCAGCCTAATAACCACATAGACACTCTGGCCTCAAAGTGTCCTGGATCACTAGCCTATATGTACAATTACATTTATATTTACAATGGGGTTCAGCCTAGGGGTATTACTCATTCTTTGGGAATACTTTGGAGGATGTAGAGGATAATTTGTTTAGATTCCAATGTGCATGTGAAATTTTCAATATTACTGAAGACAAGGTTACTTGTCTATTATTCTTACAAACTCTGCATGGGAATTATTTTGAATGGTTCCATTCATTGTTTCCCGGGATTATTACTTGTTGGGATGTGTTAGAAACTTTATTTGTAGAAAGGTTTACCCACNTACTTGTCTATTATTCTTACAAACTCTGCATGGGAATTATTTTGAATGGTTCCATTCATTGTTTCCCGGGATTATTACTTGTTGGGATGTGTTAGAAACTTTATTTGTAGAAAGGTTTACCCACCCACCCTCTCCCATATGGACGCAAGATAAAGAAGATTTCAGCCTTTCATATACTCCATATGAAGATCTTTCAAGCAGCAAATTTGAGAATGAAATGGAGGACCCTCCACCCAATGCACAAGAATATTTCATCCTTGCAACAGATGATGAAAAACCACTAGAAAATTCACAGCAAGAAGAATTGGTGGAAGAGAATAATCTTGAGAAAAATGATGAGCAAAATTTTCATTCCATGAAGGAAGAATGTTTTCAAACATCGCCAGTGAATCAAGAATTTTGGATGCGGTCAGTAATGAGGAAAATCATGATAGTATTCTCACATTGGAAGTTCCTCATCCAATCAAAGATAGGATCATTCTTGAGAAACCAAGAGTCAATTTCATTGAATCATGTTTCCAAAGCATCGTTGGTCAAAAAATGCAATCAAATTTTTTGTGCATCCGGTTCAATTTTTCTTCAGTACACATTGAGGGAGCCCCTGACTCATTGGTACAAGCCCCAACATGTTCCACAGTTATGGACTACATTCCAAAAATCAAATAAATGCTTGAATGGATCCATTGGAAATCTACCTACACCTAAAAAGTGTCCCTTTCTTTTAAAGTAAGATAGGGTAGGTAGATCTTGTATTTTAATTGTACATAATTTGCTTGTTCAGTTAAAGTTTTGCATAATAAGGCAATAGCTATATCAAAATAAAATTTGAAGATAAATCCATGGAAGAGGAATAATTACAAGAATTTACTTCGAAGAAGACTCCATAGCCCAATGGAGAAGGAAATTGGTTTTCAAATTATGGGTTCTCAGTTACCCACAAGGGGTGATTGTCCCACAGTTGGAGCAAGTTGTTGACCAAAAATTGGTCACCCCTATTTTCCCGCTCATGGAATAATAAAAAATTTATATCATCAAAAGAAAAGTTTTGAATGATAATAAGTTCATTGTGTAACCCTCAGTCTTATCTTCGTCGCGCATTTTTCATATTCAAAATCTGAGTTTTTATACTCAAGATATCAAGGTTTGTGTTTAAGCGGAAAAAGCAGTTCTTGTATATGGAACAAAGCTAAAAATTGTTGTAACTTAACTCAATTTATGAAACCATGTATAAGTTTTTGAAACCATTATTCCACACTCAAAATTTTCATGAATATCTTGCGGTTTCATAACCCATTATTTTTCTTCTTGTTATGGGTTCATAACCCATGTTATTTCTTCATATTACATCATGGCGGGTTCACCCACCACACTGGACATGATCCATGAACCCGAAAACCTTCTCCCTCCTTATCCCTTCCTCTTCCCCTTCCTATCCTCTCACCTTACCCCCACTCCATACACTCCACACTTATTTTAATTTATAATCGGCTTCATGTATTGGCGGACTCAAAATCTGAGTTTGTATACTCAAGATATCCAGGTTTGTGTTTAAGCGGAAAAAGCAGTTCTTCTATATGGAACAAAGCTAAAAATTATTGTAACTTAATTCAATTTATGAAACCATGTCTAATTTTTTGGAACCATTATTCCACACTCAAAATTTTCATGAATATCTTTCGGTTTCATAACCCATTATTTTTCTTCTTGTTATGGGTTCATAACCCATGTTATTTCTTCAAATTACATCATGGCGGGTTCACCCACCACACCCGCCATGATCCATGAACCCGACAAACTTCTCCCTCCTTATCCCTTCTTCTTCCCCTTCCTATCCTCTCACCTTACCCCCACTCCATACACTCCACACTTATTTTAATTTATAACTTATTGGGTTCATCGGCTTTGTGTATTGGCAGACTCACTCCCTCACCTGCCATTCCCCTTCCCCGTGCCTCCTTCACCTTTCCCCATTTAAACTTTACACTTAAACTTTATTTTAATTACATAAATTTTTAACCAACCAGATTATTCCACATGGCATCCAATGAGAACATGACACATGGTAGTATATGGAGGGATGCCACGTGGTGAATCCAATATCCACTCACTTGATGACACATGATAGACATATGGAACCATACAACTTATGACACATGGAAATGAATGGATATGTGACATGTGGCATATTATTGACCTATCACGTGAAGACACATGGAAACATTTGGATGGATGATTCATCATGCTGACTGTGCATGAGGTGGAGGATGACTTTGGTCAAAATATTAATTATTTAATATATCTCATAAGGGGCCGACCTAAGTTTTCCATAGTCTTCTTCTTCTCTTTGTTTCTTACTAAGTGTGCATTAAACTTAGTATTATAAACAATAAAGACTCCCATACTCCCATACATGTGGGATAAGAATTTTTGAGAAAAATTTGAAATCCTTAAGAAGAAAAACGAAATTTGATCAAGGGCCATATTGCTCGGTGAAGTTGATCAACGGTTGTTGAGCATTAATCTTCTTAAGGCCATATCTTGAGAACCGGGAGTCATAATTGTGCAAAATTTACCTCATTGGAAATATATTTCAACGAGGAAGATGATGGAACAGGTCTTGAGGGATGAAATTTTCCATAATTTTCTCAAAAATTAAAATAACATACAGCCATATTTTTATTCTATGCTTATAAATTTGCTTGACAACTCGACTTCATGAGAGCCATATTTTTATTCTATGCTTATAAATTTGCTTGACAACTCGACTTCATGAGCTCATATCTTGAGATCCAAAGATCGAAATAGCATCCAGGAGGACTCGTTGGAAATATAAGGAAATGAAGATCACATATAAATTGATTTAAATGGATAAAATTTTATTATCCTATCTATAAAATTAAAACACAGTCCCAATTTTTAAAAGGCAAATAAATTAATTTTTTGAAAATAAAAGTTTATTAAAAAACTTATATTAAAGATGGAAAAGGAACCATTTCAAGATACGAATATAAATAGTGGAAATATATTAATGAGACTTAATTGAGACATTAATTTAAGTGATTTCTCCAAGAAAGGAAAATCCCTTACTACTCAAGTAGTTAGAAGATCCAATTTTATAAAGCAAGAAAGGACTTCATCAAGGAGGAGATGATAATCAGAAGGGTAGGGGAAGAGGATCGGAAGAAGAAAGGACAAACATCAATATGCAGGGCAAATTCTAATAAACGAAAAGAGATTTCCATATTCTCCACTCGTTTTCTTCTTCTACGCCTTTTTCCCAAAGTTTTATGCTTAAATTTCTGAATTGAGCACAAGGCTGAAATTCTTGAGTGTTTGTCTTGTATTCTTCAAAAGACTTTTCTTATAAGATCATGGAGCATTCATGGCCATGTATGTGA
>SNQJ01S0020705.1:133174-144038 GCA_010110895.2 Picea sitchensis | reverse complement strand
AAACGTTTTTGGGGACATTTTTCTTGAAAACAAATCCCTAGAACAACGTATAGAGGAGGTACAATGAGAGTCCATGGTATTAGGCTACTCAGAAGCCTTGCTACATGAGGAAACCACCCTGAAGAAGAAACTCGAGGAAAGACACAAACATGAGGAGATACTTTGGAGGCAAAAATCTCGTGTTCAATGGCTTAAGGAGGGGGAAAGAAACACAAAGTTATTCCACCGCTTCATGATCCATAGAAGGCACATCAATCACATAACAAATCTTGAGGACTCACATGGTAACACTCTTATGGACCATGCAAACATAGAAGAGGAATTGGTAAGATACTACAAATAACTTCTTTTAGAACCCTTTGTGGACAGAATGCCAGCCATTAGAAGAATCACTCAGCATATCCCCACCCTCATCACCACAGAGAAGAATGTTTCCCTCATGAGACTGAT
Organism: Picea sitchensis; assembly: GCA_010110895.2. Taxonomy (NCBI): domain Eukaryota; kingdom Viridiplantae; phylum Streptophyta; class Pinopsida; order Pinales; family Pinaceae; genus Picea; species Picea sitchensis. The sequence continues at coordinate 143,588 of SNQJ01S0020705.1, read as the reverse complement.
CACAGAAGATGAAGTGGACTAGGCTATTAAGGACATGCCACCAGGAAAATCCCCAGGATCGGGTGGCTTCACCATGGATTTCTTCCATTAATTTTCGTCGATGGTCTGTGAAGAATTTTTTTCACTGGTGGAGGAATACATAACCTCAAAGCAGGTACTCTCATCTCTTAATGCCATTTTTCTCACTCTGATCCCCAAAGAAGAGAATGTTACCAATCCAAAGTAGTTTCGGTCAATTGCACTCTGTAATGTCATCTACAAGATCATAAAAAAAGTCATAACACTCAAGCTCAAACATATACTCCCTTGCATCATCTCCAAATAACATTCAGGTTATGTGGAGGTGTGACACATCATGGATAACGTAATCCTGGTGCATGAAATCATCCACTCGCTCAAGACTACCTGCACACCAGGTATGCTCATAAAACTTGATATTTTTAAATTCTTTGACAAACTAAGATGGAATTACATCTACTTAGTCCTCTCATCCTTTGCGTTCAACTCAGATTGGATAGACTGGATCATGAAACTAACCTCTTCTATATTTTTCTCCATCCCAGTTAATGGGGTCCCCTCTAAGCCCTTCTCCCCTTCACGAGGCATATGCCAAGGAGATCCACTCTCACCTTTATTCTTTGTGATCATGGAGGAAGAATTGGGGAGGTATATTTCTGCCTCAATTTCCAATGTAACCCTGCAAGGCCTCTCTATTAATGGGCTCCAACCGACAGTTTCCCACAACCAATTTGCTGACGATACCTTGCTCCTGAACACCCCCACTTCTAGGGAAGCAGCCAAACTTCGCACTATACTATCATATTTCACCAACACAACCCCCTCAATTCACCAACACAACCGGTGCCTTAATACCAGTCCTTTGAACAACTTCTCTTGTTCTATAAGACTGTTAAAAACTATCGTATTATTTTTGACAAGCTCCCAGAGAACTATATTGGGGTTAATTTTAAATGTATCTTTAAAATCTTCATATTTGAGTAAAGATCTTTGATACCGACCTATCAAATCCTATTTTTGACTTCAATGATAAAGGCTCTTTTAAATTTCTCCTACAAGAGAGGCATTTTTTCTTCTTTCCTTGAAATGTGATAAAAAATTTAAAAGATGTGATGGATGTGGGGTTTATTTTATAATTTTTATAAAATATCTTCTTCTTTTTTATATTATATTTTTGTAAAAGTGTGTGTTTATTTGAGTAAGGAGTCTTGGTCCATCTCCCAGGAATTTCGTATATTTTATTATGTTGTTAAATATTTATTTATTTGAACAATAAATATTATGATTTTTCGGTTAGCACTCTCAAAACGAAGGAGGATATTCATATCCTCGCGAGGTTGTTGTTTTGATCCTAACAGATTCAAACATCAACATTTTTGGTGACCACACTGGGGATAGACTGAAACAAATGGTTTTACACCAGAATTATTTATGACTCAGACTCAGCCTAACCAACCCTAGTTGCAAATTGGATTAGGAAATCAACAAGCATTTTGCATCAATTATATGATCTAGTGATGACAACAACTCAAGCTCGTGAACTTGAAAGATATTGGAAACTTTTTCTCGTGAAGAAGAAAGAGAGATTTCAAGAATACAAATACATATGCTTTCATCACACCATGGGATACATATGCATATGTCTGCATGCTATTTGGTTTGAAAAACATTGGAGCAACCTTTTAGAGGCTTGGATCATACCTTCAAAGATATAATTGGGAAATTCATGGCTGATTACCAAGATGATCTCATTTTCTATTCCAAAATAAGAGAAAAACATATCGACCATCTAAGATAAGTATTTGAATGGTGCATATTATATGGAATTTATCTTAATCACAAGAAGTGTTTATTTTCAATCTATAAAGGGAAATTACTGGGACACATAGTCAACAAGGAATTTATATTGATCGTAAAATAGTAAAGGATATTAATGAATTAAATCCACCAACATCAAAAAAGGGAGTTCAATCATCCTTTGGAAAAATAAATTTTGTGAGAAGAATTTTTGCAGACTATGCAACAATTGTCAAACCAATAAATCGGTTGCTTAAAAAGGACCAAATATTTGAATGGACTCAATATATTCAAAGAGATTTCAATGATATCAAACATGGAATTAAAACTTCCCCAGTATTGATAAGACCATATTTTAACAAAGATTTTATTATTTACTCATTTTCCTCAGAAGAGACTATTGATTCAATTTTAACGTAGAGAAAACATAAAGTATAAGAACTACCAATAAGCTTTATGAATAAAACTTTACATGATTATGAGTTGAAATATTTAGATATAGAGAATCGAGCACTTTTGTTAGTAAAGGTAGTGGCTCATTTTAGAACTTACATTTTATCTTCTAATGTCATATCATATGTTAGATAAGGTAAATGGGAGAATTGGTTAGCGAAAATGTAATAATATGATATTGAAATCAAACCATTAAAGAAATTTAAATGACAAGGGATAGTAAAACGCATTAAAAGAAATGATTCATTAAATGGGGTTATATCAATTTCAATAGGATCATCTACATAAACTTCTGAGCGGTATAAGGATAGTTCTTTCTATTTTAAGTTTGGCCAGTTTCCAAATGGAATTAGTCCCAAAGAAAGAAGAATATTGAAAATGAAATGAAATCAATATGTATTAGTTGCAAAAATTTTGTTCCAAAGGAATTTTGTTGGAATATTGTTAAGATGTGCTGATGAAAAAAGGGATCACAAGTTATTGAAGAAATTTCTTGAAGGAGTCTTTGGTGGTCACTTTGCACCCACTGCTATTGCACACATAATAATGAGAGCTAGTTATTATTGGCCCACAATTTTAAAAGATTCATATGCAATGATAATAAAATGGATTTCCTGTAATAAATTTTCAGGAAAAATGAAGAAGGTTGCAATGCCTTTGCAACCAATATAGATAGAAGAACCATTTGCACAATGGGTACTTGATGTAAACATCTAAATTAATACAAAATCAGGAAGAGTTCATTCAGATATTCTCACAGCTACAAATTATTTCACAAAATGGCAAGAGGCCATAGCATTAAAAAAACCGACTCAAAATAACTCCTAAAATTCCTTAAAGACAATATTTTATCAAGATTTGGAGTTCTAGAAAACTTTATCACAGATAATGGATCAATATTCATTGGATAAAAATTTACCAAATCTTGTGGGTAATTTGGTATCATAATGGGATAGTCATCAAACTATTATCCTCAAGGAAATGATTTGGATGAATCTACTAACAAAAATTTGATCCAAATTCTTAAAAAGACAATTGATCTAAACAAAATGAATTGGCATTTAAAATTGATAGATGCATTATGTGCAAGTAGATTGACACCAAAAGATAGTATTGATATATCTCCATATGTGTTGGTTTGTGTAAAAGAATCCAAAATGCGAATTAGTCTGGAACTAAATGCTTTGACAAGTGCTTCAAATATTGAAGATGTTGAAGAAATTTATCCACTACATAGAAGGTGCAATCAGTTGATCAAATTGGAGGAACAAAGCGTTAAAGCATTAAATAAAATGAATAAAAGACAATATATTGTCAAGAAATACTTCGACCAAGGAGAAACATAGAAAATTTTGCAAAAAGGGGAATTAGTGTTATTGTTGAACAAAGCGAAATAAAAGATTTCTTTGCATACGAATTTTGAAGCTCTATGGATTGGACCTTATATCATTGAAAAAATTGTTGGCTTTAATTATTATCTGCTCAAAGACATGAAGGGGACAATACAAATTTTTTTCAGTCAATGGCCAAGATCTCAAGAGTTTCTTTGCATGATCAACTTTCTTCTCATATGTACATAGTTTTATTTTCTTGTGTTGTACATTCTCATTTAATTTCTGACTCCATGCCCAATTGGAGAGATTATGGATTCTTAGTAACCCTTAGGGGGTTTTTATCCCACCGTTGGATAAAGTTGTTGAACTTATTTTTCTCTAATTATTTTACATTTTGTTCCCTTTATTTTCTATACTTGGAAATGTTTTTATCTATGGAGAAACACCCCACTAATAATTTACCATTTTTTATATATTTCGTCGAACAAAGGGATCGCGGGGATGCAATTTATTTTCAAATTAGAGTCATAAATCCATCCGTCTGTGGTCTCATAGTTAGTCATATTTCAAGAGCCACGGAAGAAGAGTTCAAATACATCCTCAAAGTTTCCTTTCCCTTTTCTCTGCTTGTCCATTACTCCATACTTAGTTTTATTTTGCAACCGTGGAAGCGAGACTCCATTCATCATGTCGAAAAGTATTGTTTTTTCCGTCCGTCGACATTCAATACTTAATCTTATTTCAAAACTATTTTACAACCACGGAAGTGGGATTCGCCTCCATCCTATTTTTGATACATGTCTTTCTCCGCTCCACCTAAGCTCTTTCCCGTGTCACAATAACCAAGAAAGCATTTAATGCATAGCTTACGCGAATTAAATATTTGAAGGATTTTTATTAAATGATGTTCTCTTCAATACTAACCTCTTAAGTTCAAAATTAAATTCTCCTAATGCTTCTCTTGAAGCAAAAGCTTCAGTGTTAATACTAAAAAGAAAATATTATTTGGTAATTGCAGAAGAAATTTGCATACCTTAACGAGAAAGTTTTAAAAAAATATGGCGACAATAAGGGAGAGATTTTGTGGTGACACAATGAATACCTTTGCGTGCGAAGACACATAGAACCACTGGTAAAATATTTAGAGGTCTTATGCTTCATTACCACCGGAAGAAAGAAATATTAATAATATCTAAAAATCTGGGATAGTTCGAGCAGGATGTGTTCCAGACGTTTTCGACACAAAAGACCGTTATATGGTGTACTAACAATTTTGAAAAGGATCAAAGAATTATCAAAATGAATGGACACTCACCAATCTCTCCTACACCACTAACTTTCATCCAGATCCTTAAGTTTCCAAAGCCGATGGAAATATTCAAGGTTGAAGAAGCTAAAAATTTCATTAAAGCTAAAAATGGTGGTAAGGATATGTTACCGCAGTGTCTTGAATACCCAATGACAATTCCAGAAGACTTATCAACAATACATGTCAGACAATTAAAGAAACTACATTTTATGAAGAAGATTCTTTGACACTTCATAGTGCGTCATTTGACAAATATTTGAAAAAGATGGTCTTTGAATATGTCAATTCAAAGGGAAAAAGAACAAAATATTCAGAGATGGATTTAAATAAAGTCCCAGTATCAAGGATTGCAAAAATTTACAAAATCATTGGTGATGCTCTAGATGTATCAATAGATGAAATGGAAGCAAAAAATGCACAGTTGAAAGAAAGAGTTAAAGAGTTATAATATACATTCATGCCACCACCTATCCTTGCAAGCCCGCTGGAAAATATTCAACCCGGAACATCATATTTAAAGTTGAAAGGACTATCAATTTTATTGGTTGCAGTCATAAAATTTGTTGAGAAAAACATCAAAACAAGAATGTCTCTTATCCTGGAAGCATGGGATATTGGAAGAAATATCGTTTCTTTTGGTTCTAATCTAAATAGTTTCAAAGATTTCCTTCAATGCGATTTAAAAAATGAGGAAGTATTTTATAAGGATGTTGTCACTACTTTTATTTTGACAGTTTCAAATATGACTGATTTAAAAAAAAAAAAAAAAAATTTCCTTCTCCTGATCAAGTAAAAAATAAATACATATTGGATTAAAAAGATAAAAATTAAAAGAGAAAACTTGGATGATTGTAATGACATGGTAAGAAAAAATGAAGTGTTATATCACTAATTAACTGAAATAGAATTAGAAGGAAATACAGGGGATGTACATGATCCAAAGTTGATAATAAATTCTATTTTTATGACAATGCTACAATTTGGAGAGCACATTGAAATTCTAAAGGGGGTATCAACTGAAAGTTTAATAACATACTAGAATGTGATGAAAATGAAATTGAAAATTGGTTGATGAGTTATTCCAATAAAAATGAAGATATCGAAAATTCACTTCATCAACTTTCATTTGATTTAAGATATTTAGAAGGAATATTATTTGATATAAAAGTATGACATGAGATTAATGTTGCACCAATGAAGGATTACATATAATATTTGTTAAAACAAGCTTTATTGAAGATAATTGAAGATGATCACTTGGGAGCAGTTGAAACCGACCATGCAACTACTACAAGAGATAATATAAAAGGTAAATCAACAAGCAAATGGAGAGAGAGAATCCATTACAGTAAGGCGGAATTGATCACATTACCTTTTCATTCTTTCCCCTTTCTTAATTAATCCAATTGTATTTTGTCTTTCCAAATAAGAATATAACCAAATCTTGAATGTTCCTTTATCTTCATTTCAGGTTCTGCTCCACTCATGCCTAAATCCATTCATTTCAACATATTTCTTTTCTTTCATTTTAATTTATAGTCTATGGGAGCCTTAATACTAGTCCTTTGGAAAAAATCTCTTGTTCTTTAAGACTATTAAATACTATCCTATTAATTTTGACAAGATCTTAGAGAATTGTATTGGGGTTAATTTTAATTGTATGTTTAAACTTTTCATATTTGAGTAAAAATATTTGAAATTAACCTATCAAATCCTATTTTTGGTTTCAATGATAAAGACTCTTTCAAAGTTCTCTTATATTTGGGCCATTTGTTATTCTTTCCTTGAAATGTGATCAAAAATTTAAAAGCTATGATGGATGTTGTTATAACAAGATTTGCCTCACCATTTCTATCTTGCACAGAGGGCCATTTTCCATTTCCCTATGCAGATTTGTCATCCCTTTTTGATGAATCCAGAGCTAAAAATACATATTTTTCCACATATATGTGCCCTATCTACTATACAACATGCATATACGCAAGCTGCTCCACTACAACACACGTACATCAGGATTTTTGCCAGAAAATACAAAAATGAGGTTGGGTTTCCATGTCACGACAGGAGATCTCTGATCCTTGGCCTTCCAAATACTAGAAACGTTTCAACTCGGCCGTTCAATTGCATTTTAAAGGCTATAAGAGCACAATTCCGAGCTATGGAAAATAGGAGACAACATTCAACTTTGAGAGCAAAGTTACTTTGGAGAAATTACTTCATATTGAGTGTGAATCCCTTTGTCTCTCAAGTCTGAACATAGTGTTCAGCCCCCAAGCTCTTTCCCTATTGTTGAGAGAACCTCATTGTATCTTTTCTATGAGCTTTCCTTTGGTAGAGGATTGAAGTGGTGGAGACCCAGTTGTAAGGAACTTGGTTTCTTAGTTCCGATGGGCATGTTTGTAATGTTTATTGATGGATTATGCTATCTAATGTGCTAACCTTTTATATTATCACTATATGCTTGCTCTACTTGTTTGTTGAGAACTTGTTGCAGGTATAAAKTTTTGAGTTSAAGTGCTCAATGATAGACATCTTCAAACATTGGAACGAGGTAGGCTTCTTTCTTATCTCGTTTGCACATTGGTTTATATAGCATATGTTGGAATTGAGTAGATTTCTGCAGTCATATCTGTCTGTTGTTGTTTACCCTGGCCATAGAGAGTTTTTCCCTCATAACAAAATTGGTGACTCCACTAGGGAGAGATCTTCCTTCTAAGGGTTGAAGTATTTTTTCTTCTTGCATTTCTCTTTTTCCTTTTTGTTTCTTGTCGTATCACTGCTTGACAGATTCTGTTTACTCCGGGTCTGAGTTTTCAGCCTTTTCCCCTTGCCTGGCCTTGTTTTAAAGCCTATATGCGCCTTTTTCCTTGACAGTCGTGTATACACGCATGTTGTCTCATTGCAAGCTGCGTATATACACACTTTTCTCCTGAACATTCACATATACCACTTTCCCTTGCTTGTTTGCTTGGTTTAGTGACTGTTGGGTGGGATTTGATGATTGCTAAGCCTTCTTAGGTCTCTGTAGTGCCTGTTGAGATTCTCTCGGTCGATAGGAATCCTGTTTGGAGTTGAAATTTTGGTCGTAGTCTTTCTCTTTGTTTTTCATTTTTTGATTTGTCCTTGTACCCTGGGATGTTTGCTTGGCTACTTGGTATTCTGCTTGAGTTATCCTGTTTATACATAGTAGAATTTATATATCAGGTTACTTATCAGTCCATGCATTTTCTTTTTAGTATATTGAAAATACAAAAAAAATAGGCATTTTACATTGCTTGGCATTTTTCTCTTCTGAATATTTATCATTAGCTTAGTGCATTTAGTGAAATATTTCCTTTTACTTCTAAATTGCAGAGTTGAAATTCGAAATTGCACTGTTTTTATACACATATCATTCATTGAAAAGTTAAAATTAGACTTTGCATTATATTTATATTTATTTTCTTGCAGAGTCATAATATCACGGGTTTCACTTCCATACCCTTTTGAGTAATCAGGACCAATAAAATTTATGCTTTAAACTAAAATTGATCAGTCATGATTTTATTTTTAGGGTGCACAGACTAGTCTAGGATTTAGTTCCTTGGAATAAGATTTTGTGAGTAAACTTCTCCAAGGCAATTAAATCAACATATGTGTCTGAGATAGGGAGTTGAGAATTCCATTGTATAATTGGTAATATAAGGAGGCTCCGATCACACCGGAGTTAATCACGAGGTCATGTGAAGTTAGTTGAAGGGATAACCCCTGGATACTCGCCTAGCATCAGAGATATTTCTGTGGATTTATTCATATTTGGGGATATTGCTAGTACCCATACCTTTGTGAGAGGCAGTGCTTTAAAGTTTTAGGGCTTTGCTACCCTTCCCATACGGGAATCCAGACTTACGACTGGTCGCCTATGCTTCGGTTATACAATGGTTTATTAGTTGCTTGACTTAGGTATCTCATAGGTTACTTGTAGGGGTTATTATGCTTGTACCCTGGGTTAGATAGGGGTCGGACAACACACAACCTTTATGGAGGATTACCTCTCCAGGGGGATCTGACCAACTGGATGTTAAGCCCATGAGAGCCCCTATAAATGATTATGTTACATCCAAACTTTAGCGAGGAGTCTAAGGTCCCTCTTGGAAGAGAAATACCTTCTTTAGCGAGGGAGGCCACTCAACCACTTTAGCCCGTTTGCATGTATATTGGCTGTTTGAATTTTTTTTGTGCTCTTTGATTATTAGTTTACCATAGGATTTCGTGCTAAGGATTTCATGTTATGACGTTTATGGGGGAAAATCCGTTCGCTTTCTATAATGGTATGTAGAATTATGGTACTCAGTCAATGCCTTGGGTCTCTAATCATTTTTCTCATTGTATGTCTAATATGTCTTCGCACTTGCCATCATTTGTCTCGCCACCTTATGAGAATACACGTTTTGGTTTTGGGGGCATGATGCCTCCTTCTTATCCCTCTCCGTTTGGTGGGAGTCATATCCTTCAAACACCTATTACGGTAGGAGGTTGGAATATTCCTTCCTACGAGTCCACTATGCGAGAAGTAAGTGCCCAATTAAGAAATAATTCTACTTGTTACACTTCGTCCACTTATCCTTCTTTCACTATGTCAATTCCTACAAACACTTTTCCCATGGTGGACCTCCATTTGTCCTCTGGTGTTCCATCTAGAGGAAGTCATCCTTATATTATGGTAAACCCCCTTCACATTTCCCATGGTGCACCTCCATCTGTCCTCTGGTGTTCCATCCAGAGGAAGTCATCCTTATTGTATGGGAAACCCCATTCACGAAGTTCCTTTGTATGGGAGCAACACATATCCTCACATGAGTAACCCTTGTCATGTATTTTTCTCTTCGCAAGCAGCTTCAATGCCCTTACAACCTTTTATGAATCAGTATGGAGGAGGATACTATCCTGCCAAGCAGGGCCATGGTGTATATCATAACCTTTCTTGGCCTGCAATTTCTCAAAATCAATCTTTCCTTGCACCTTGGTCTCAAATGCTGCAATTCACCACCGCCACAAGTCCGATCACTGCCAATAATACTAGAGATTCATCACCAACCTATGTTATTAAAAACCGCTGCTAGTCATGTTGGGGATTCATCACCAACCTCTGCTAGTCATGTTTTGGATTCATCACCAACCTCCGCTAGTCATGTTGGGGATTCATCACCAACCTCTTCTAGTCATGTTGAATATTATCTACTAGCCTCTGCAATTCATGCTGGGGGCACATGTTTGGTCACTTCTAGTCACATTGCACATACATCACCAACCTCTGCTAGTCATGTTGGGGATCCATCGCCAACCTTTTTGAGTCATTTTGGATATTTGCTACTAGCCTCTACTAGTCATGTTGCAGATTCATCACCAACCTCTGCTAATCATGTTGGAGATTGTCTACTAGCCTCTGTAAGTCATGCTGGGAGCATGTCACTAGCCATTGCAAGTCATGTTGGGGGCATTCATATGATTGAGAATCATAGAC
>SNQJ01S0020705.1:115250-130042 GCA_010110895.2 Picea sitchensis | reverse complement strand
TTCCCTTTCATTGGACCAACACCTATTTGACTTCAGTAATCATGGGACATCATATTATACTCCATTGTATACATATATCTTCAAATTGGTTTTGAGACTGGTTCTACTAGGCATTGTTCGTGATTATGACAGCTTTTGGCATATAACCACATTTGTATTTTCCTATTCATGGCCATGAACACTTATTTGGTATATTTTCCACATGGATCTACATTGTATTCTATTGGCATCCATGTATGTAAAGTCAACACAGAATGTAATGAGCAACTAGTCTTTCCAGCTGGGTTTACAACACTCCACTTCTGGGTTATTTATAATGTGTTTCAATCATTGCAGATACTCCTTTGATCTCACACATTAGGGGGCATCTATTATAGAAAGATTTTCCTCACCATTGTTATCTTGCACATAGGGCCTTTTTCCATTTCCCTATGCAGACTTGTCATCCCTTTTTGATGAATCCAGAGCTAAAATTACATATTTTCCCACATATATGAGCCCTATCTACTATACAACATGCGTATACACATGATGCTCCACTATAACCCACGTACATCAGGATTTGTGGAAGAAAATACAAAAATGAAGTCGGGTTTCCATGTCATGACAGGAGATCTCTGATCCTTGGCCTTCCATATACTGGAAATGTTCTGACTCGACCCTTCAGTTGCATTTTGAAGGCTATAAGAGAAAAATTTTGAGCTATGGAAAAGAGGAGAAAGCGTTCAACTTTGAGAGCAAAGTTACTCTGGAGAAATGACTTCATATTGAGTTTGCATCCCTTTTTCCCTCAAGTCTGAACACAGTGTTCAACCCCCAAGCTCTTTCCCTATTGTTGAGAGAACCTCATTGTCTCTTTTCTATGAGCTTGCCTTTGGTAGAGGATTGAAGTGGTGGAGACCCAGTTGGAAGGAACTTGGTTTATTTGTTCTGAACCATGCTGACATAGAAGTCTATTATGTTATCACTTTTGCCAATCATTTATTAATAGAAATACTCCTTTCTCGTCCTATTGATATCATGAAAATATATCATTATTATCCATGGGCATGTTTGTAATGTTTATTGATGGATTATGCTATCTAATGTGCTAACCTTTTATATTATCACTATATGCTTGCTCTACTCGTTTGTTGAGAACTTGTCGCAGGTATAAAGTTTTGAGTTGAAGTGCTCAACGGTAGACATCTTCAAATGTTGGAACGAGGTAGTCTTATTTTGTATCTCGCTTGCACATTGGTTTATATAGAATATGTTGGAATTGAGTAGATTTTTGCAGTCATACCTGTCTATTGTGATTTACCCTGGCCATAGAGAGTTTTTCCCTCGTAACAGATATGAGGTTTATTTTATGTTTTCTTTAAAATATCTATTTTTATATTATATTTCTGTAAAAGTGTTTGTTTATGTGAGTAAATATTCCTAGCCCATATCTCAAGAATTTCATATTTTTTTATGTTAAAATTTTATTTATTTGAACAACAAAGATTTTGAGTTTGTTGTTAGCACTCTCAATAATCAAGAAATATCAAGATATATCTTTCAAGAATATACAGAGGAGTACCATCTCTATAAAAACACGGGAGGATATTCATATACTCATGAGGTTGTTGTTTCAATCCTAACAGATTCAAACATCAACAACAACTACTGAAAATTTAATGAGAAGAAGTATGTTTGGCCAAGCTATTTTATGGAGAACTTTGATTCTTGTGTTGCACTTGTTGTGGATTGTTCTCCTACCTTTGCTCAAAATTGGGTTTTTTTAAGGATGTATCTCAAATTATAAACTTCTCTTATGTGTGTCTGCTTCATTTTTATTTTTGTTCTTTAGGAAATATTTGTCTGAATCTATGGACATAGGACTGTAAATGATTGTTTCATTGTTAGACTATTCCAGGTTTGCAATTATTCACTCATATTATTGTATTTTCTCTATGTGAATTATTTCTCGGGCCATTGATAGGATCATGTATGGTTTTGTGCTTACTTTATGGTTACCTATATATTTTTCTAGATGCATGCATTGTAGATTAGTTTCATTTCACTCTTTATCTTAGAAACCATCACCAGTGGACTAGGCCACAACCAATAAACCCCAAAACAATAATGGCTACTGAGCCATAATTCAAATAGGTATTTCAAATGGTGGAAGGTMTAATTGGGAATTGTCTCCATGGGTAACCCTTGTTGTTGATCAAGGACACACAAACTGTGTAAAGAGGAGTATTGGTACAATTTTTGTACAACATATGTACATACCCAAAATATTTCTAGTGTGGAAAAAACTTCATTATATGTACATGTGCATGTTGTTGATGATTCTCTCTCATGACTTTTCAATAGTGGATAATATAGTTCAAAAAGTGTTGATACAAAAACATTGTATGATGCTTTTGAACATAGGATTTTTTTTTTTATTGTTACCCTTGACAACAATAAAAATGCACTATATTATTTATGCTTGGCTACAACAAAATGCATTATTTTGTTATTGCAACAAGAGTTGTTTTGCAAGATGTATTACGATGATCAATATGATCATTGGGTGTTGATTCAAATTTGTTTGGAAGGGTGTAATGGAGTTGTGAGGTGGGTAATGATGATGATGAAGATACATATTAAATGGACGACATGAAGAAAGTGTGAAGTATGGATGGGTTATGAAATGCAGTATGATGAGACTAGAAAATAGTATGTATGATGTTTCTTTATTTTGATTCTTTTGTCATGGCTATATACTAATCATTTTTGTTGCTTTTGTACTGTAGGGTATTTTGGATTTATTTATTCCTAATTCTAGTATAAGCCTATATATCTTTGTGGCCAAGTCTACTTTTGTACATTACATCNCTTTATTTTGATTCTTTTGTCATGGCTATATACTAATCATTTTTGTTGCTTTTGTACTGTAGGGTATTTTGGATTTATTTATTCCTAATTCTAGTATAAGCCTATATATCTTTGTGGCCAAGTCTACTTTTGTACATTACATCCAAATCTGAAACAATTATGAAAAAATGCTAGTTTTTTTTCTTTTTTTTCTTTTTCTTATTTGGTACTAGTACAATTTCAATTTTTCATCAGTTCCATACCCCATCATACATGTTAGGGTTTTGATGGTGAGGAATACCTTATTATATACCTAAGGCTTCACCCATGGAGTTTTTCAACCAAAGGTCTATCCTAGGTTCCTTAGAGAATTTTTATTTATTTTTTCTTTTTCTCTTGTTTCTCTTTCTTTTTTTCATTTTTTTGGACATCAAGATGAGTTAAGGTCATTGTTTCGGTCATTCACATCTATATGTTCATTTTTTACTATGGATATGAATTCATCCTTTGACAAAGGCTTGTTGTATATGTTGAGCCTATAACAATTTATAAGGAGGGGGATGTTATCCTTATATATTGTCCTAATTTTCACTATGCCATTATCATAACATGTCTCAATATTGTAAGGGTATGACCATATAGTTCTTAGATTCCCTTTGAATTCCTTTAATATTGAATCATAGTCTCATATAGATGTTCCCAATATCCTTCCTTGAAACTGGTAATCTTGATTATCTCGTCATGCAATATTTCTCTTTGTAGTTTCACCGCCTTTGTGTGGAACAAGGCCTTTTATCTGTACTCACCCAAGGCATTCAATCGCTGTAATATTTGTTTTTGTGTTGATGAGAGGTCTAGTTTTATATACCCATACAACTTCAATCAACCTATTTTCCCAATATTGCTTATGCGTTTTGTCTCTTTTGGTGAGGATCTTATCCAATTCTTTGTTGGTCACCTCTACCTTACCATTTTCTTGAGGGTGGTATGTATCATACTTTCTATGGCGTATCTTGTTCAACTACATGATTTGTTAAATTATAATTGAAGTGAACTCTGGACCTTGGTTTGTGACTATATCTCTTGGGACCTCAAATAACAAGCATGGGACCGAAAAAATCGAAAAAATCGAAAAAAGTTCAACTGCTAAAGAAGAAAAAGATAAAATCATGGTTGACATAGAAGAAAGAAATTAATACCCTCTTGAGAATCGTGAAGAAAGAAGACAAATAATTCCATGGAGAAGGGTTATAAATATACCTTTAAAAAATTATGGTGAGCAACATCAATTTCCAACCCTCCCACAACAGTTATTACCAACATTCCCAGGATATGGATCAGTTGATCCAAAGAAACATATGAAAAAATTTATGATCTTGTGTGAAAAACATCTAGTTGAACATGATGATGTAATGGTCTAATTATTTCTTCAAATATTGATAGAAAAAGACCATAAATGGTATATATCCCTTCCAGTAAATTCAATTAATAATTTTGATTATTTAGAAGGCATGTTTCTAACCATGTATGCTCCTACAAAATCATATCATACTCTACTCACATAATTCACCCAAATCCATTTGAAAAAGGGTGAAAGGATATGAGATTTTGATTTTTAAGAATTCTTAATAAAATACAAGAAAATTAGAGACCAAATGATCCAATCATACTTGGATGCTACAAAAATAGAATTCCTTCAAATGTCAAGTTTTCCATCAGAGCTTCACAAATTGGGGATTTAAAAGGAGTAATGAATAAATAAACAAAAATGGAAGAGGTTATGTTGGAGATTGATGTAGATCTGAATATTATTCTTAGTAGAGTTAAAAGAGAAATGGATGCACTTACTATCTCGAATCAAGGAGCCTCATGTTCAAGAAGAGTTGAAGATCAAAGAACAAAAAAAACTGGAGATCGAGGAATTACTGGAGGGATACTCAAAGGAATAATTCCTAGTGTAACAAATGATCCAACGATGACAGAAGAGACTGAACAAAGATGAATATAACCATCAGACATATGAAAAACAAATTGACGATATTAAGGAGAAATGAGAATTTTCTTCCAAATCCAAGAATGCATGTTTAGGAACAAAGGAGAAATCCAATTCAAGAACAAAGTATCATAAGTGATGGTACCACTGATGAATTCAGACAAAGGGCACCAATAATTTCAAATCCAAACATTGTAGTATTAGAAGATGTTTTTGAAGATAAAAAAAATGATCAAGAAGTTGATTTCATTCAAGAAGAAATTATTGGATATGTATAGAAGGATGAATACGATTCATCCATGTATATATTTGATGACAATGAAGAGAACAATATCTCATAAGATAATGTTGTGAAAACAAGAGAACAAGAAAATAAACTCAAAATAAAAGACAATTTGGAAAAGGGAAAAGAAAAAGAAAATACAGATAAAGAAAAAGAAAAGTCAAGACCAAATATGCTAGAAATGAATGAGTAGTAGCTAGTTTCAATTCAATATAATAATCCTCAACAAATTATATAAAATGTAATAGATGATCTGCTAGAATTAAGTATTACTTTACCATTCATGGAATTTGTGAAAATTCCCTAGCAGAGGCAAAATACCCTTAAAATTTTAGATAAACCTAGTCATAGAATGGAAGTTGTTGCATCAAGCTCAAAATAACAAAAAAATAATTCAGCTGGTGGACTGAAAGGTAAAATAACACCTTTTTACATCACAATAGAAAATCATGATGTTGTCCTTCATAATCGCATGATTGATACAAGATCTACAAACACTATCATTCCATTATCATTCATGGAAGCACTTGGTATGGGTTGTGCTAAATACTATGAAACCGACGAGAGTATTTATACCTTGATTCAATAGAAGTTACGACATATGGAGAAATTAAATATTTTTATTCTTGGATAACTACTTCCCCACATATTACAATTGTATTCACAATTACAGTGGTTGATCYTCCTCCGGCTTATGGAGTGGTCCTTGGTAGAGATTGGTATGCATTAATTGGAGGGTCTATCATGAATGATGGGGGTTGCATGATGTTACCCAATAAATATGGAGCAATGTTTAGGGTTCCACATGAACCAAGAAAACCATTATCTTTTAATAAAAAAGATAATGAATCAATGCAAGGTTATGTTGATTCCGATATAGGGAATTATGTCGTGATGGACCCAAAACAAACAGATATTACCAAACAAAAAGAAGAAAGTTATTTCAAAGGATTTTGGAGAATTTATTTTGGTGGTGCATGTTGCAGTTAAGGAAGTGGTGTTGGGATTGTTCTCAAAGGTACCGATTCAATAATACATCCACACACAATCAGATTGGAATTTCCTTGTACGAATAATGAAGTGGAATATGAGGCAATGATCCAAGGGATGATTTTGGCATTGTAAATGAACATTTAAAATTTGATTATAATTGGTGAATTTGAGCTAGTTATAAATCATATTACTAAAAAATATAAGATAAAAAAAGAAAGACTAAAATTGTATGCAAAAAGAGTAAATGAACTAATGGATTCGTTTAGTTCATTTAATGTATCTTTCATCCCTAGAGAAAGGAATAAAAAAGAAGATTCTTTATCACTTTCTAGATCATTATTTAATCTTGATTATCTTCAAAACAAGAATACTTTTCAAGTGGAAAGAATCTTCAGACCCTCAATTTCTGAAAACCAAGAATATCTTCAAGTATTTGAGAATGATGAACAATTAAATGATTTTATTGCCAATGCGGGTGAACCTGAAGAAAGCATTGCATTGATTTAAAAAAGTTGTTTCAAATATGAATCTCTTTTCATAGGAGATGATACGACCAAAGATTCGAAAGAAGAAGGATATACATGAAAGATACAACAAACTCAAAAGATAAACATCAGAACTTAAATCTCTCCAAAATATGTGAATCGTGGGATTGATTGCACACCAAAAGAAGTTGATCAATATACTTCTTTGTTTAAATAATATTTTGATTTTTTTTTCATGGAGTGATGATGATATTAAAGTTTATGATAAATCACTATTCCAACATATCATACTACTGAAAGAAGCGACCAAGCGATTTAAACAGAAGTTGAAAATAATAAACCCCAAATTGAGGCCCTTGGTGATAATAGAACTTGAAAATTTGAGAAAATATGGAATGATTTTCCCAATCAAACATTTGAAATGGCTCTCCAATCCAATGATTGTAAGGAAGAAAAGTGGGGAAATTCACTTATGTGTTAACTTTCAAGATTTTAACAAAGAAAGTATAAAATATAATTATTCTATGCCAAAAATGGAAACGTTACTCCAACAAGTTACTTATTCAACTCTCATGTCCAGGTTAGATGGTTTCTTAGGATATAATCAAGTCCTTGTTGCAGAAGAAGACATGTTGAAAATTGCTTTCATCATTCCATGGGAGACATATGCATGTGTGTGCATGCCATTTGGTTTGAAAAATGTTGGAGCAACCTTTTAGAGGCCTATGGAGCATGCCTTCAAAGATATAATTGGGAAATTCATGGATGATTACTAAGATGATCTCACTATCTATTCCAAAATAAAAGAAAAACATATCGACCATCTAAGAGAAGTATTTGAACGGTGTAGATTATATGGAATTTCTCTTAATGCCAAGAAGTGTTTATTTGCAATCTTTAAATGGAAATTACTAGGACACATAGTCAACAAGGAAGGAATTTATATTGATCCTAAAATAGTAAAGGCTATTAATGAATTAAATCCACCAACATAAAAAAAAAGGGAGTTCAATCATTCTTTGGAAAAATAAATTTTGTGATAAGAATTGTACTAGACTATGCAAAAATTGTCAAACCAATAAATTTGTTGCTTAAAAAGGACCAAACATTTGAATGGACTCAAGATATTTAAAGAGCTTTCAATGATATCAAAAATGCAATTACAACTACCCCAATATTGATAAGCCCATATTTTAACAAAGATTTTATTATTTACTCATTTTCCTCAGAAGAAACTCTTGATTCAATTTTATGAATAAAACCTTACATGATTATGAGTTGAAATATTCAAATATAGAGAATCAAGCACTTTCCTTAGTAAAGTTAGTGGATCATTTTAGAACTTACATTTTATCTTCTAATGTCATAGCATATGTTCCTTCTTCTTCAGTAAAAACGGTTCTCAATCAACAACTGAGAGAAGGTAAATGGGTGAATTGGTTAGAAAAAATATAATAATATGATATTGAAATCAAACCATTAAAGGAATTCAAAGGACAAGGGATATGCAAACTCATTACAAGAAATGATTCATTAAATGGGGTTATATCAATTTCAGCATGATCATTTACATAAACTTTTGAGTGGTATAAGGATATTTATTTATATTTAAATTCTGGCCAGTTTCCAAATGGAATTAGTCCCAAATAAAGAAGAACATTGAAAATGAAATGAAATCAGTATGTATTAGTTGCAAAAATTTTGTTTCCAAAGGAATTTTGATGGAATATTGTTAAGATGTGTTGATGAAAAAAGGGATCACAAGTTATTGAAGGAATTTCATGAAGGAGTCTTGGGTGGAAACTTTTCACCCACTTCTACTGCACACATAACAATGAGAGGTGGTTATTATTGGCCCAATTTTTTCAAAAGTTCATATGCAATGATAATAAAACCGATTTCCTGTAAGAATTTTTCAATTAAAATAAAGAAGGTTGCAATACCTTTGCAACCAATATTGATAGAAGAACCATTTGCACAATGGGTACTTGATCTAATCAGGAAAATTAATCCAAAATCAAGCAGAGGTCATTCATATATTCTCACAACTACAAATTATTTCAAAAAATGGCAAGAGGTCGTAGCATTAGAAAACCCTGACTCAAAAGAACTCATAAAATTCCTTAAAGACAATACTTTATCAAGATTTGGAGTTCCAGAAAAATTTGTCATAGATAATGGATCAAAATTTACCAAATTTTGTGGGGAATTTGGTATCATAATGGAATAGTCATCAAACTATTATCCTCAAGGGAATGCTTTGGATGAATCTACTGAAAAACTTTGATCCAAATTATCAAAAAGACAGTTGATCTAAATCAAATGAATTGTCATTTAAAATTGATAGATGCATTATCGGAAAGTAGATTGACACCAAAATATAGTACTGAGATATCTCCATATGTGTTGGTTTGTGGAAAAGAAGCCAAAATGTCAATTAGTCTAGAACTAAATGCTTTGACAAGTGCTTTAAATATTGAAGAGGTTGAATAGATTTATTGACTACATAGAAGGTATAATCAATTGCTTAAATTGGAGGAACAAAGAATTGAAGCATTAAATAAAATGAATCATAGACAGTAGATTGTCAAGAAATACTTCAATCAAGGAGAAACAAAGAAAATTTTCAAAAAGAGGAATTAGTGTTATTGTGGAACAAAGTGAAAGAGAACCCTTATTTGCATACAAAGTTTGAAGCACTATGGATTGGACCTTATGTCATTGAAAAAATTGTTGTCTTTAATTATTATCTGCTCAAATACATGAAGGGGACAGTACAAATGTTTCAAGTCAATGCCCAACATCTCAAGAGTTTTTTTGCATGATCAATTTTCTTTCCATATGTACATAATTTTATTTTCTTGTGTTGTACATTCTCATTTAATTTATGACTCCATTCCCAATTGGAGAGATTTGGGATTATTAGTAACCCCCAGGGGGTTTCTATCCCACCGCTGGAGACAATTGTTCAACTTATTTTTCTCTAATTCTTTTACATTTTATTCCCTTTATTTTCTATACCTATAAAAGTTTTGATCTATGGCGAAACACCCCACCAATAATTAACCATTTTTCATATATTCCATGGAACGAAGGGATCACGGGGATGCAATTTATTTCAAATTATATTCATAAATCCATCTACATGTGGTCTCATACTTAGTCATATTTCAAGAGCTACGGAAGAAGAGTTCAAACACATCCTCAAATTTTCCTTTCCTTTTTCTCCACTGATCCATTACTCCATACTTAGTTTTATTTTGCAACCATGGAAGCGAGACTCCATTCATAATGTCGAAAAATATTTTTTTCTTCGTCCGTCGATATTCAATACTTAATCTTATTTCAAAACTATTTTACAACCATTGAAGTGGGATTCTCTTCCATCCTATTTTTTATACATGTCTTTCTCTGATCCGCCTAAGCTCTTTCTTGTGTCACAATAATCAAGAAATCATTTAATGCATAGCTTATGCGAATTAAATATTTGAAGGATTGTTATTAAATGTTGTTTTCTTTGAGACTAACCTCTTAATTTCAAAATTAAATTCGCCTAACGATTCTCTCGAAACAAAAGCTTCAGTGTTAATACTAAAAAGCAAAGATTATTTTGTAATTGCAGAAGCACTTTGCATACCTTAATGAGAAAATTTAAAGAAAATATGGCGAGAATAAGGGAGATATTTTGTGGTGACACACTGAATACCTTTTTGCGAGAAGACACACAGAACCACTGGTAAACAAATTGTAGGTCTTATGCTTCATTACCACCGGAAGAAAGAAATATTAATAATATATGGACATCTGGGATAGTTTCAGTAGGATGCGTTCCTAAAGGATCATTAATTTTGAAAAGGATCAAATAATTATCAAAATGAAAGGACACTCGCCAATCTCTCCTACACCACCAACTTTCAACCAGATGCTTAAGTTTCCAAATCCGATATCAATATTCAAGGTTGAAGAAGATAAAAAAATCATTAAATCTAAAATGGTGGTAAGGATGTGTTACCACAGTGTCTTGAATACCCGACGACAATGCCAAAAGATTTATCAGCAATACAGGTCAATCAATTAAAGAAACTACCTTTTATGAAGAATATTCTTTGACCCTTCATAGTGCATCATTTAACAAAGATTTGAAAAAGATGGTGTTTGAACGTGTCAATTCAAAGGGAAAAAGAACAAAATATTCAGAGATGGATTTAAATAAAGTCCCAACATCAAGGATTTCCAAAATTCACAAAATCATTGATGATGCTCTAGATGTATCAATTGATGAAATGGAATCATAAAACACACTGTTGAAAGAAAGGGTTAAAGAGTTAGAATATACATTGATGCCACCACATATCCTTGCAAGCCCGCTGGAAAATATTCAAACCAGAACATCAGATTTAAAGTTGAAAGGAATATCAATTTTATTGGTTGTAGTCAGAAAATTTGTTGAAAAAAACATCAAAATTAGAATGTCTCTTATCCTAGAAGTATGGGATATTGGAAGCAATATCGTTTCTTTTGGTTCTAAGGTAAATAGCTTCAGAGATTTCCTTCAAAGTGATTTCAAAAATGAGGAAGTATTTATAAGGATGTTGTCACTACTTTTATTTTGACAGTTTCAATTATGACTGATTTAAAAAGAAACGAAGAAATGTTTCCTTCTCCTGGTCAAGTAAAACAATTAAAGACATATTGGATTAAAAAGAGAAAAATTAAAAGAGAAAACTTGCATGATTGTGATGTTGTGGTAACAAAAAAGAAAGCGTTATATCGTTGATTAACTGAAATAGAATTAGAAGGAAACACAAGGGAGGTACATGATCCAAAGTTGATAATAAATTCTATTTTTATGACAAGGATACAATTTGGAGAGCACATTGAAATTATAAAGGGGGTATCAGCTGAAAGTTTAATAGCATAATAGAATATGATGAAAATGAAATTGAAAATTGATTGGTGAGTTATTCCAATAAAAATGAATATATCGAAAATTCACTTCATCAACTTTCATTTGATTTAAGAGATTTAGAAGGAATGTTATTTGATATAAAAATATGACATGAGATTAATGTTGCACCAATGAAGGATTACATATAGGATTTGTTACAACAATATTTATTGAAGATAACTGAAGAAGATCAATTGGGAGCAGTTGAAACAGATCGTGCAACTACAACAAGAGATTATATAAAAGGTGCATCAATAAGCAAATGGAGAGAGAGAGAGAGAGAAAGAGAGAGAGAGAGAGAGAGAATCCATCACAGTAAGGCATAATTGATCACATTACCTTTTCATTATTTCCCCTTTTTGAATTCATCAAGTTGTATTATGTCTTTGCAAAGAAGAATATAATTGAATCTTGAATGCTCCTTTATCTTCATTTCAGATTCCGCTCCACTCATTCCCGAATCCATTCCTTTCAACATATTTGTTTTCTTTCATTTTAATTTACAGTTCGTGGGAGCTTTAATCCAGTCATTTGGACAAAATATCTTGTTCTTTAAGACTATTAAATACTATCTTATTATTTTTGACAAGATCTTAGAGAATTATGTTGGGGTTAATTTTAATTGTTTGTTTAAACTCTGCATATTTGAGTAAAAATATTTGAAATTAACCTACCAAATCCTATTTTTTATTTTAATGATAAAGACTCTTTTAAAGTTCTCTTATGTGTGGGCCATTTGTTATTATTTCCTTGAAATGTGATAAAAAATTTAAAAGCTATGATGGATGTGAGGTTTATTTTATGTTTTCTATAAAATATCTATTTGTATATTATGTTTCTGTAAAAGCGTGTGTTTATGTGAGTAAATATTCATGGCCCATCTCYCAGGAATTTCATATTTTTTTATGTTGTTAATTTTTTTATTTATTTGAACAATAAATATTACGAGTTTGTTGTCAGCACTCTCAACAATCAAGAAATATCAATATATATCTTTCAAGAATATACATAGGAGTACCATTTCTATAAAAACACATGAGGATATTCATATACTCGTGAGRTTGTTGTTTCAATCCTAACAGATTCAAACATGAACAACTACTACTGAAAATTTAATGAGAAGAACCTTGTTTGGTCAAGATATTTTATGGAGAACTCTAATTCKTGTGTTGCACTTGTTGTGGATTGTTCTGCTACCTTTTCTCAACACTGGGGTTGTTTAAGGATGTATCTAAAATTATAAATACTCTTATGTGTGTTTGCTTCATTTTTATTTTTTTTCTTCAAGAAATATTTGTCTGAATCTGTGGACATAGGACTGTAAATGATTGTTTCAATGTTAGGCTATTCCAGGTTTGCAGTTATTTACTCATATTCCTGTATTTTCTCTGTGTGAATTATTTCTTGGGCCATTGATAGGAGAGTACATGGTTTTGTGCTTACTTTATGGTTACCTATATATAATTTCCAGATGCATGCATTGTAGATTAGTTTCATTTCACTCTTTAGCTTAGAAACCATCACCAATGGACTACGCCACAACCAATAAACCCCAAACTAGTAATGGTTACTGAGCCACAATTCAAATGGGTTCCCTATTTCAAATGGTGGAAGGTCTAATTGGGAATTTTCTCTAGGGGTAACTCATGTTGTTGATAAATGACACACATACTGCGTCAAGAGGACCATTTGTACAAATTTTGTACAACATATGTACATACCCAAAATATTGCTAGTGTGGAAAAAAGTTCACTATATGTACATGTGCATGTTGTTGATGATTCTCTCTCGTGACCTTTCAATAATGGATAATATAGTTCAAAAAGTGTTGATAAAAAAACATTCTATGTTGCTTTTGAACATAGGAAAATTGTTGTATTGCTACCCTTGACAACAATAAAAATGAATTATATTATTTATGCTTGGCTACAACAAAATGCATTGTTTTGTTATTCCAACAAGAGTTGTTTTGCAATATGTATGATGATACTGAATATGATCATTGGGTGTTGGTTCAAATTTTGGAAGGGTGTAATGGCGTTGTGAGGTGGGTAATGATGATGAAGAAGATACATATTAAATGGACGATATGAAGAAAGTGTGAAGTATGGATGGGTTATGAAATGGAGTATGATGAGCCTTGAAAATAGTATGTATGATGTTTCTTTATTTTGATTATTTTTCCATGGCTATATACTAATCATTTTTGTTGCTTTTATATTGTAGGGTATTTTGGATTTCTTTATTCCTAATTCTGGTCTAATCCTATATATTGTTTGTGGCCATGTCTACTTTTGTACACTACATCTATATCTGAAATAGTTATGAAAAAATGTTAGTTATTTTTTTTCTTTTTTCTTTTTCTTATCTAGTGCTAGTATAATTTCAAGTTTTCATCAGTTCCATACCCCATCATACATTTTAGGGTTTTCATGGTGAGGAATACCTTATTATATACCTAAGACTTCCCCATGGAGGTTTTCAACCAAAGGTCTATCCTAGGTGCCTTAGAGATTTTTTTTTTTTTTTTTTCTCTTGTTTCTCTTTCTTTTTTTGTTTTTTTGGACATCAAGATGAGTTAAGGGCATTGTTTCTATCAATCACATCTATATGTTGATATTTTACCATGGTTATGAWKTCGTCCTTTGACATAGGCTTGTTCTATATGTTGAGCCTATAGAAATTTATAAGGAGGGGGATGTTATCCTTATATATTGTCCTAATTTTCACTATGCAATTATCATAACAGGTCTCAATATTGTAAGGGCCCAACCATATAGTTATTCGATTCCCTTTGAATTTATATAATATTGAATCATAGTCTCATATAGATGTTCCTAATATCCTTCCTTGAAATTGGTAAGGTTGATTATCTTGTCATGCCATATTTCTCTTTGTAGTTTCACCACCTTTGTGTGGAACAAGGATTTTTATCTGTACTCACCCAAGGCATTCAATCGTTGTAATATTTGTTTGTGTTGATGAGAGGTCTAGTTTTGATCCGGATTATTTTCGGCACGAAATGAGAGCGGAGATATAATAAAGAAATGCACAGAGATATTGCAGATATTCAATAATATAACAGAAATGTATCAGAGATGAAACCATAAACACGGATATACAGTAATACACGATTTCTATTAATCAAAGAAATGTACAGAGACTGTAAAAATACAGAGTGAAAGACTCGCTAGAATGGTGGCAGCGTATCTCTGAGAAGAGATGTCACGGCTACTCGCATTCGCAAGAAGATGATTA
>SNQJ01S0020705.1:104982-114995 GCA_010110895.2 Picea sitchensis | reverse complement strand
AGAAGTTCAGGACCCGAAAAACTGCTAAAAATAGTAAATTGCCAAAAATGTCAGAACGCTATTTTGAGCCAGTTGGAAAAGGTGGGTGGCCACCGATATCCATCTGGATCAAGTTTTATATTGGAAGTTGTTATTAGTGTGGAAAATTCAAAATCAATAGGGAACATAACCATTTTTCCATAGACCAGTTCATAGGGGTGAACTCTGTGGTGGTCTTCCAAGTAGTGTTATATACCCATACAACTTCAATCAACCTATTTTCCTAATATTTCTTATGCGCATTGACTTTTTGAGTGAGGATGTTATCCAATTCTTTTTTGGTCACCTCTACCTTACCATTTGCTTGAGGGTGGTATGTATTATACTTTCTATGGTGTATCTTGTTCAACTACATGATATGTTCAATAATAATTGAAGTGAACTATGGACCTTGGTCTGTGACTATCTCTATTGGGACCTCAAATATTAAGAAGATATTTTCATATATAAATTGAACTACACTTTCTTTAATTGCATTCCTCGTTTCCTTCACTTCTACCCATTTTTCAAGTAATCACTACATATTAAGATATGATTATTTTGTCTTGAATGAGGGTCAATGGGCCCTACAAATTATACACCCCACTTGTCAAAAGGTTCAAATGAAACATAAAGTTGCAATGACATTTCATCTCTTTTGTTAATTTTTCCAATTCATTGGCATTCGTCACAGTGAGATACATAGTGCTAAGGATATCTATGGAGGGTAGGTCAATAGTACCCAACTTGCAATATTTTGTAAGTTGTCCTATTTACTAGGGCTCATCAAGACATGAATGGAGGATGTCATGTATTTAATCTTTTCCAACACATGTTCTCAGGATATAATCAGTCCCAAGATTGAAAAAATATCACTTAATCAAATTGTAGGTGGCACTTTTCCTAATGATTAACCCTCACATCTTCTTGATTATCAATAACCCTAAACCTCTAAAATTTAATTTTTATCTTTTAACCTTAAATACTTTGAACTTTAATTAACCCATAAGCCTAAATCCCTTCACTATAAACCCTTAAAATATAAAACTTAACCCTAAACATTAACCTTAATCCTAGCCATCATAATGTTATTCCTCAACTCTTAAATTCTAGACCCTTCTCCCTCAACCTTTAATCCATAATCTCAACTATCAACTATTAGTTAGGTTCCCTAAGAATCAATCATTAATCCTCAATTTTCATTTATTAACTTTATGATCATAATCCACAACCCTTAATATACAACTCCAAAATCTAAGCCCTAAACCTATAAGAATTAACTCTATTTCATAATCCCCAACCCTTAATCTACAACTCCAAAATCTAAACATGAAACCATAAGAATTAATTATTAGCCCATAACTCTAGACCTTGAAGCATATTCCCTAGATAATAGCCCTAACCTAAATTGATAGAACCTTAACCTTTAAAACTTAACTATAAACATAACATTTCACCAAAGGGAGTATACCTTAATGCACTAAGAGTAGCTAGGTACATATACAACCTAGTATGATAGAGATGTTGTCACTTGGCTAACGCTTAAGTCTTCATATGTTGGCTTAAAAAATATAATACATATTTAACAAATAATAATTGTAAGAATATATGCTAGCTAAATATAGATACATATAGAAATAAAAATATCTCTATATATATGAAATAGAGAGATTTGATAATGTACACTAATTTGTATTAAAAATAAATCAATTAAAGTATTATATAGAGATAAAAAGAGAGATATAGAACATAGTGAGTTGTCCTCATTACCAGTTGACAACCAAGTTATGATAGGTTTTTCCACCTTCCAAGAGAGAGAAAAAGACTATGTATATGGTAGTTCAAATCCAGAAGACGGATTAAAAATAGATTGTTATTATTATATAAATATTATCACAATGAAAAAACTGCAATATTAAAAATAATGATGATTTTTTAATATAAAAATGCTTTCATGGTCATTTCAAACAATCTTCATTCTTTGCATAAATTTTGCGGGCGAAATGTATTAATGGTCGGAGCAGGGAATAAACCAACTCAAATGATTTATGAGACATTTTCCGAATCGGATGGAATCATAGCATAGTGTTTTAGGGTGAAAAATATTGTTAGTTAAATTAGAGTAGATAAGTAGGGTCAATTCTCGACATCTTGATATCAACTATTTATCTAATGACTTTAATTAATATTAATTGTTAATTAATTTAGATTATAGAAGTGGAGAAGTTTTAACATCTAGATAGAAATTAGATATCTAATAAATTTAATTAATATTAATTGTTAATTAATTTAGATTATAGAAGTGGAGAAGTTTTAATCTCTGAATAGAAATTAAAGTAGATAGGTAGGGCCAATTCTCTACATATTGATATCACATCTTTATCCAATGACATTAATTGTTAATTAATTTAGACTATAGAGGGAGAAGTTTTAACATCTCCGTAAAAATTGTTTTAATTAATAAGTTCAAGAACATGTATGTAAATAAGAAAGAATATTAAAATGGTAAGGATTTACCAATCATATTGTTTATATAGTTTCTTTTTACTCATGGCTGAATGTGGCTGAATGTGTGGTGATCGTATTCAAATCTTTTTAAATTGGTTCTAATTTATTTATATTATTTCAAAATATTTCACTATTAGCATTATTTTTTTTTTTTTGTACACTTCAATCATTCTATCAAACATTTTTTCCACTCTTTTCATACAAGATTGTTGTTTTCTTTATTTCTACTTCAAGACATCTCAAAAGAATGGATTTCATTCAAATTGAAGTTCAATCTCCCCCAATTCACGGGAAATGTATATTTAAACCATTAATAACTCAAAACATGGGACCAGGGAAAAGATAAGTCCATCCAAGCCTTGGAAATACACCTCGAAGAGATTAATCCAGAAATACAACACATTGATCTCAAAAAGAGAGAGATGCATCCCTAAAGGAGGTGATAATTCTACATGAAACAATAGTCAAGGAAATTCAAGGATTGTAGGTTCATGCCAAAGAATCGAAAAGTGAGGTCAAAGAACAACTAAAAATAATAATGTAAGTAGATATAGTAGGCAATCAGTTGGGCAAGGTTGAGGAAGAAAAATAGTGACATCTAAGGAGGTTACGTCTACTATGTTATAATAACATAAGAAAAAAAGCATAGCTAATAATATTATAATCAAAGAAACAAAAAGGAAAAAAATAGGAAGATATAATCACGATAATGGTAGGCTTCTTAAGAGATGTCATTGGGTGGGAAGGATTAATACAAACAATAGAAATATTGAGAAAATGATGAAGTTGAGAAGGAAAAAAAATGTCCTTAATATCACAATTTAAAATGAGCAGGACATATATAGTTCCAATCCTATGATAAAAAGGGATGTTGAAGGGTTTTGAATGGTTCATCAATGAGGATTTGACACCCATTTAACAAGAGGAAAGAAGGAAAGAGTGGTCCTTATTGGACAAAGAAATGGACACAAGCAAGTGGATCATCCTCTAGAGTAGCAAACCAAATATTGAAGAGTTTAGAGGCATAAGATGAAAATAGGGAGACACGAACCTTTTGGCCCAAGGAAAACTAAAAGTAATAGTATGAAGTTGCAAGGGATACACTTGGAGTAAGGGTCATAGTTGAGGTCCACTAGTAGAAGGATAAAACAACATAGTACTAAATGCATGAACATAAAGGTTGTAAAATTCAAGAAATTTAGGGACACAAAAGATGGTTATCTCAAAATCAATATCAAGTCATCATAAAGGACTTCAGAAAAATCCATGTATCATCAAGAGGGAGTTGAGAGACAACATAAATTTCAAGACAATTGACAAGGAAAACCAATATATTTGGCTCAAAATACAAGAGGGAAACACTATATCCTTGTTGGTAGCATGCTACTTTGGCCCCCACAAATCCAAAATTGATAGAAAAGATGGAGTAAATAGTTAAGAGTCACAACACCACCTACTAAGGAAATATAATACTTTAAATAAAAATAGGTCATAATGATAGTAATGTACTTTAATTAGAGAATAGGGACACTCCAAAGGGAAATTTATATATAAAGTACATACACCTTATTTTTTTATTGGATATTAGGGGATTGGAAAAGGGAATCAATAGATTGTAGCTAACAAGTCATGCACTTTGGTGAAAAAAATCTACACTTGTGAAACATACATGAAATCATTATATATAATGGCCTTAGTGGTCAAAAGGGTCAAGTGGAGACTACATACCACATACATAATGGTGAAAGTTTACTAGATCACATAATGATTTCAAGAAACATCTAGTAAACAATATATGAGATTTTATGATATGCAATTTCTACAAAGAGATCTCCTTAGACCTTGAACATTATTTGTAGAGATTAGGTATATAGAAACGAGCTTAGGGAAACATCACACTAGAACACAAGTATTACAAAAAAAAATCGTTGTTACCACACAAAATGCATAAACTTTAGAGAATAAATTAAAAGATTCACCTCCCAATTGGGTTTGATAAAAAGAAAAGAAATGATAGATATATGGAAGAAAGTATTTGAGGCAATCTAAATAACATTGGAAGGTTGCAAAGAAAAAAAACTAGGGAAAAGAAGGGTAGTGTCAAACAATTTCCTGGTGAAGCCATGCAAGTTCAATGAAGCCTTGTAAGGTGGAAAGAACAACATAGAATAGAGACAAGAGAAAATAGAATATCACACTATGAAAGGTAATGTTGACAAAGATAAAAGGTAAATTTATGAGGTTAATACAACACAAAATGTTGAATATGGTGAAGGGAAACCAAAACTCCTTTTGAAGGGAATGGAAAACCACAAAACAGGTGGTAGAAAATGATATCACAACCACCTAGTTGTCATCTCATGTGAAAAATATGAATGAAAATCTAGTGTAGAGAAAGAAACCACCAAAAATCAACATAGTCGAGGAAGACGTATTCAAAAAAGAAGATGCGTAGACGGTTATATGAAATATGGCATCAAGAAAAGAAAAATGCATCCTAGGTTTACAAGAATAGTACAAAAAATGGGGAAAGAATTCCCTCATTAGACATCTCAAAACTACTCAATAAGATGGTCAAAAGGGGTTCCCAAGTAAGTGGGAAAAATGCCTCATTTTTTCCATACTTAAATGGGGATACAAACGAACAATGTGGGGAGATATAGAGCCATGATGATCAACCTAGTGTTTTCTAAGCTTATATGAGGTATTATGGAAAAAATGAGAAAATGGGTAAAGGAAGAGGAAAATATCAAAGCCAAATTATAATTTGGTTTCAGACCAAAACACTCCACAATTGATCATTCCATTTCACTTAGGAATGTAATAAAAAATAGGTATATAAAACATGAAGGACTATTGTGTTTTTATGTTGATTTCAATTTTTTTTTAACATCGTACAAAGTAAGAAACTATGGGAGAGATTGAGAAAATGAGGGCCCTAAATGATTGGAGGGAAATAATACACATGCTGTATGAGTAGGTAAACACTAAAATAAAAATGTGGAGAGTCTTTCCCAAAGCTTTGATAGTAACATTGAGGTGACATAAGGTTGCCCCTTCTCCTCCAACATTATTTAGTCTTTACATAGATAAGATTGAAGAATTTACATAAACATAAAAGGTCTACAAGGGGGAGACATAGTGGCGATTATAAATATATTGTCATTTATATATATGATGTGACACTAGCATCTATGAGACTACACAACCTACATGGTCATGTAAAGGCTCAAATCCATTTTGCACAGAGGTTGGGATGAACTTGAACATGAAAAAAACTAATATAGTATTCTTCTCACTAAAGTAATAAGAAAAAAACCACAAATCGTCTTAGGTCAACCATTAGAGCTAACCCAAAGTTGTAAATATTTAGGGCTAGATTTGAACAAAAAACTAAGGTGGGACACATACATGAGGAAATTATACAAGGAGGGTGGAGAGTATTCTCAATGTTGCAAAATAGATACATTACACTTAATATTTAATACTATAAAATGTTGTACTATCCTTTTCAAACACCCATAACCCCAATATTCCTTTATAGTTTCATGTGAAGTATGGGATCATGTCTATCTAGAAACGTATGGAACTAGATTAAGCATTTTCAAAAACACTTGATTATAAGTTGTTTAATAGAAAAAATCAATATCATAGTGATACCCCTCTTTCAAATAGGTTTATACCAAATAAAATTGGAGGCAGTGAGAAAATTATGTTTGTACATAGAAGATGACAACTAGGGATAATGGGAAATTTCTAATTAAAATAAGATAAGATGATCTAAAAAGTAGGAAGAAAACATGAAATAATAGTGCATAAAATAGTTTGATGATTGAGATATAGAAGAAAAATATGCCTAATATATTAAAAAACCATTGAATTTTTTTTATAGTAATTTTACAAGAAGGGAAAGTGGAGAAAATGTGTCAAAAGTAAACAATGATACTAGATAGGGAATTTCAATAGATACATTGAAGATCAAAGTGAAAAACTAAAAACCACCTCAAAGGAGTTATAAGGAAAAATGTTATGCCCAATGTGCGGAAATTAGGAGGTAAAGCTTAAGCAATAGTTTCTCCTAGATTGTGCAACATACAAACATAATTTTAA
Source organism: Picea sitchensis (assembly GCA_010110895.2). Taxonomy (NCBI): domain Eukaryota; kingdom Viridiplantae; phylum Streptophyta; class Pinopsida; order Pinales; family Pinaceae; genus Picea; species Picea sitchensis. The sequence continues at coordinate 108,359 of SNQJ01S0020705.1, read as the reverse complement.
GGATGGAAATTTATCTCAAGTGTAAAAATCTTGGCAAATCTTATTCGTTCTTAATATGAAAACTATAAAATGTTTGACAATATTTTTGTAAAAATATTCAAATTTATAAAGATTTTATATAGTTTCTATAAAATTTGGGTTATTTGTTAGGAAAAATAAAAATTGTTCTATAAAATTTAGGCGAATCATTTCAAAAAAAATGAAGTGACATCCAAAATACAATAAGATCTAGTAAAAAAATGATTCTAGGAAGAACATGATTAAAAATAGAATTAAAAATACTCTAGTTATCATAGTTTTTTTAACTTAATCTTCTAAAAAACGATGCACTGAACATTTAAATCTATACATGGTTCTCAAATTTGGTGTACAATGTAACAAAGTTTATCTAGGTATCCTTTCTTTATTTTCAAACCTCTAAGATTGATTTTATTTTAGGTTTTCCATTTTTGCAAAATTGTGTTGTCCCTTCATTTCTTTATTTTTGTCATTTCCATGTTAGCCTTTTTTTTCCCTCAAGAATAAATAATTTCATTAAGCCAAAATTTCACCATGTTGTACACACTTTCTTTTAATTTCAAAGTAGTTGTTTCATTTGGAACTTCTCTCATGCTTGTAGTGTGAGTTAGTTCGAATAGGAATCTATATAGTACTGAAAATCTATGAAATATTCTTCATTTTCTCACCTAAATAAAAGTTATAAACAACAATGGATTTGTTGTTTCTCATGAGGGCTTAAGACATAGAGTAGAAAAACATTGAGAATATATAACATTGAGAGTCTATAAAATATTCTTCATTTGTCACCTAAATAAATGTTACAACAACAATGGATATGGACTACATATCCATGTCCTTTTATGTTGAAGATATTCCAATGTGAGCTCATTATGAAGTGAGATAATAGTAAAAAAGAAGTTAATGAGGTTTTAATATCAAATTTTGATATTGACTAGGTTTTCATAAAAAGTAGTTATAGTTACTGAAAAATATCAAAAGTTGTGGATGAGATGTCATTTTCATCTTGTATTTATGTATGAATAACCATCATGGAAACCCTGAGTTTAGGTGGGGCCCCAATGTTGGATGTAAGAACAATCTGCCCATAAATATTTAATTCCCCCAAATGGCTCCGAGCCTCAACCCCTCCCCATAAAATTTGAACTACCTCATGAGAACTAAACCCCAGATCATACTTTTGTAATTACTAGAAAATCAACTACATTAGAAAGAATTTTAAACAATTTTTACAATTAATAATATAATATCTATGGCTTTCACTATAATAATTAAAGTTAAGCACATCAACATATATTCCTAACAAGTTGTAAAAAAAATTTAATACTCTCAACACTTACCAACATATATTCATAACAAGTTGTAAAAAAAATTTAATACTCTCAACAACAGTTACCAACATATATTCATAACAAGTTGTAAAAGAAATTTAATACTCTCAACAACACTAACCAACTACCAAGTTCATATATAATTACTATTTTATATTATTTTGAAATTTATTTTTAAAATTGAAGGAATGAGAAATTGCATTTTATTAATAATAACATAGAATAATCTGGTTGCTTAATATTTTTGAATATAAATAGTGTAAAGAAATTTAAAAAGTTTATTGAGAGTGTATAGATTTTTACTCTTAGACATAATATTGATTAAGGTTTTTATATAAATTTTGATTAATTAATTATTTTTTTTTATTTTTTTTTTATATAATTAATATTGGTTAAGATTTTTGGATATAAATTATGTTATGAATTTTGAAATTTCTTAGTGTATAAGTTTTCAGTTTTCACAGTTACACACTCGGAATAAAATATCATGATTAAGAAAACAATTTTTTATTTTAAATTTCATATATAAAAAGAAAATAACTTCGTACAAACATTCTAATTTGATCCTATTAGAAGAAGAAATTTCGGGCAGATGTAAAGTTGCAATGAAGATATTTCATTCGCCTACTTCCTTCTCTCAACCAGGCTGTACGAATAAAATAAATGCAATGCTGTGATAATTCTGACCAGAATTGCAGAGTTAAGTTGGCACTTATTAGACGTTAACATTTTTCATCTCATAAATGAGATCCGAAACTCCACATTATTGAAATTTGAAAGGCTGAGATTCTTCTATTTCTGCTTTTCTCTGGACAGTAGCTAATTTTTCACATACCAATTTAAGCAAAATGCAATGTCAAAAGTATATGAATTACTTGAAATCTGCTTTGACAGAGAGAGATTCAGACTACTTATACAACGCTTCAAATAAGCGACAGAAAAATATATACAGTAGAAAGCTCTAATCCCAATAGGCAATTATTCTGTCCTATGGATTAATAGAATACATTAGCCTTACACCTAGATCCCTCAATATCAAGCCATTTCTGGAAGCTGGAAGCTCTAGCTAATTAGTCACCAATTTTCTTGAACAGTATGAGCATAAGATTACAAAATATCCTCTTAGTAGCTACCATTCATATTACTTCGCATTCAAGGGTATATCTCTGGTTATCTCTGGCCATTACAGATAAAAATTCATGATGTCTAGAAAAAATGGTTTTGTATCATCAAGTGCATCTGATGAGTAGCGACTCTCTGGTACTGTGGCTTCGATCTCTTTTTCTGTTCAGCACAGGTCAACAAAGAAGGTAAATGTAAGAATCAGTTGAAGGGATGAGCTACTTAGCTGTAAGGTTTACTAGATCCAACAATCAAAGTTATTCAATATTCATCGAAAAGAAACAGCGAGAGAGGAGAAAAATTTAGATCTAGAAGAAACAGCGAGAGAGGAGGAAAAACTAGATCGAAAAGAAGTTCTATAATGCTTTAGAATCAAGAAAAAGCTAGAAATAAGTACCCTAAATAAAATTAAACTATACTATCCTGTTCTAATATTAACCGTTCAGGAGATTAGCTTACTCAAAGTAGTGAAGTCCATTTGTTCTGTATCGACAGTCATCGGAACTAAAGCGATTTCTGAGCGGCTGTCTTCTCGCTGCAATTTAGGGTTAGATTGAGGTGAAGAAAACCGCAGAGGGGTTGATCTGACAGGAATAACGGGAAGATTCTCGCAGTTGCAGATCTCGATCATGTAACCATCAGGATCATGGAAGAAAAGTTGGTCCACGTACAATCCGCCATCCTCCACAATACGTTTTTTATAATTTATGTCCATTTCTTGCAGTCTCTTTTCCACTAAAGACATATATGGGCTCTGCAAGGGAAAAACAACAATAATAAGCACAACTATAACATGAAGTACATCCTGCAAAGAATAATAATAATCTCTCAAAGGTGACTGAGGAACTTTAAAGTTAACCTGAAAAGAGATATGGTTATCTCTTGGATTGATCTCAGTTTTCTTAG
>SNQJ01S0020705.1:92956-103773 GCA_010110895.2 Picea sitchensis | reverse complement strand
TTTGATATGGGATTTTTTTATTTTTATTATTATTTATTTATTTTAGTTTCATTTTTGTTCACAATTTGAGATGATTTTGAAAATTACTATCATTTTGGTGATTATATGTAAAGATGTATCATTATTTTAACTATGGTCATTATATGTAATGATGAATCATTTATGAACACATTTTGTGATTATATGTAAAGATGTATCATTATTCTAACTATAATCATTATATGTAATGATAGATCATTTCTCAACACATTTTGTGATATATGTAAAGATGTATCATTATTCTAACTATGGTCATTATATGTAATGATGGATCATTTCTGAACACATTTTGTACATGAAAAATCATGTACTCTGTATAATTTTATATTAGTTATGGTTATTTAAGCTCATTATGTTATGTGTATGAAATATGAAAATGATGGATCATTTTTGTACATGAAAAATCATGTACTCTATATAATTTTATATTAGTTAAGGTTATTTAAGTTCATTAGGTTATGTGTATGAAATATGAAAAGTAGTGGCATATTACCATTCTATCAAAGGTAATCATTTCATTTATTATGGCCATTTATCATATATAAGGTAATAGAAACAAATTTTTAGATATTTATTCACAATTTTAATTTGTCAATTAAATTGGAGATAATAACAAGGGTTTTGAATCATTTGAGTTTCCAAACAACAAAACAAGTTCATCAAAAAATTATTAGTGAAATTGGGTCTCTGTCACATCTTGGGGTTTCTTTGAAGTTTTTAAAATGATTCCATGAGTGTTTTAACGACTAAGCTTTTTTTGAAATGATGACTACTACATTTCTTTTGAAATGATGAGAAAATGAGTGAAAATGGACATACTTTGTGAGTAAATCCACCACCACCATGATGACATTGTTCCCTTCATAGTTTGATAAACTTGTGATAAAAATGCTTGTGACTACTTCTTGACTCGTATGGTTAATAGTTCTAGAAGAATGAGGGTGTTGACTGCCTCTCATTTCTTATGTGGGCAAGAAAAACATTTTTCACAAACTTTTAAACATCAATTTTAAGACCTTCCTAAAAAAATCGCAAAAAATGCCTTCTTAATCCCATGATAAGTTTTCAACCAACCTCCTTCAAAATCAAATAAACATGACCTCTTTAGACGCTAAAATCCAAGAACGTTTTAATTAAACTTAGTAGCAGCCATAGAAAATATGTAGATGAATGAAAAATGATTCAAACATAATAGTGATAGAGGAAGGGGACATGGAATCTTATTTTCTTCCTTCTCCATCCTATGACTTGTGCCACTGTTATTGTTTTTTACTAAACTAATTTGAATGGCACCAACTTCAATCTTCTAAGTGCATTACGCAAGCATCCCTTTATAAAAAAAAGTTCCCTATAGTAGGGCATGCCTATGGCATTGTTCCTCAGGTGAAGTTTCGTTGTATGCTAAAAAAACACGAGTTAAAGGACTATGTAACTCGTAGGTTCGATATTGTCTCACAACTAGTTTTTGAGCTACACCATTATTTTTCAGATTTTGGTTAATTCTCTTGTCATTTATTTCTAGCCGCTTTCTATTCATGTTAGTCCGAATAGAGATGGCTCTCTACACAAGGATCATTTTTTCATTTTCTTCCTTTTACATATTTTTCATTAAGGTAGGTTAGTGATTTGGATTATTTTCGGCATGAAATGAGATCAAAAATATAATGAAGAAATTCACAGAGATATCGCAGATATTCAATAATATAACATAAATGTATCAGAGATGCAACCATAAACACATATATACAGTAATACACGATTTCTATTAATGAAAGAAATGTACAGAGACTGTAAAAATACAGAGTGAAAGACTCGCTAGAATGGTGGCAGCGTATCTCTGAGAAGAAATGTGACGACTATTCGCATTCGCAAGAAGATGATTACAATGAGGCTCTGAAAGTCTTTTTACAATAAACAGGAATGTCAAAAACCTTAGACATCCAAAAACCTAACCCTAGGAGATGAAGCGCCAAAAGTCATGTGGGCCCCGTTTTGGTAAGTTAGTACATCAACTTCCCGGAGTCGTAACTTTTGCATACGATCTCTGTTTTAGGCGCACAATAGCCCGTTGGAAAGGTATCGTCGAGGAGATTCATTTTGGGAGAAATATATAAGGAACTTTCATATTTCACCCCATTTTCCCAAAAACGTCGTTTAGAGCCTCAAAATGGCCTCGAAAATTAAAAACTGTTAAAAATAGTAAATTACCAAAATTGTTAGAAAACTATTTTGAGCCAGTTAAAAAAGGTGGGTGTCCACCAATATCCACCTAAATCAATTAATTTAATGATTAAAAAAAAATTATTAGTATAATGATTAATAAAAAAAATTGAAAAAATTTCTATAAAAATATCATTAACATTGTGTTTATATATCACTTTTGAGAAACTTAAAAGCTACTGAATGTTAATGAGGGGCCCATTATATTGCATCTATATCACTTTTGAGAAACTTAAAAGCTACTCAATATTAATAATGGTATTGGACTTAAAGATGTTTGAGCATAATACCACCATTGGTAGATAGATTTAAGCACAAGTTCCTATGACTAAAACAAACAAATTCTAATAGTCTTCCAACTAGAAGATATATATATAGAGAGATATATATAAAGATTAAATTGCTTCTAGTTGCCACTCAAATTTGTTTCAATCATAAACTTGTGCTTAAATCTATTTACCAATGGTGGTACTAATATGTTCAAACATCTCCCACAAGAATACCAATACCATCATTAAAAATGAATAGATTTTAAGTTTCTCAAAAATGATATAAACACAATATTAATGATATATTTATATGTGTATATGTATCCACCTTTTATGAATATTTCGTGGAAATAACTTTTATTAGTTATGTTTTAAATATTGCGACTTGACCATGTATAAAAGAGGGTTGAATGCATTTTGACCAAAACTAAATGGTGGAGGTTAACTTATAGATGAGATGGTGATAACAACATGATCACAACCTTGGTTTCATTTTTACAACATGTCAAAGATTATAAATCTCAACTCTAAAATCATATGGAAATAAAAACTTATGATTTATCTTGACGATGATAATTACCTTGCGATTAACTTTCAACATTCAAAAAAGATAAGGAATTAGTAAATTTGACTATATTTTTATTTTTATGATCCAAAATTTTCTSGTAAATTTTATTTTTATTTTTTAACTCTTGAAAATTATAGTAGTTAAACCCTCATGATTTATCTTTAAGAAGATGATGGTATCCCCTTATGAAGACTACYTTTGATATATCAAACCTTAATAAAATTAACTAAGACTTATTTGATTTTCTTTAATCTTTTGTTTTATGAAGATTGGAGAGAAACTTTCATAGCTATTTTTGGTTTTYATGAMTTAACAGTTTATGTAGATGAGTATTGTTACAAATATTGTGAAATTGAGATCTAGTGTGAACATACTCTAGACATTTTATTGGATAAAGTGTTTTTTAGCCCCCACTTTCTTAGTACAAAAAAACATTATGTATTTTTTTTATCCCATGGAATCTTAGGTCTTGTGCAACATGGAGTTTCACTATCAACAACACAAATCTTCATTCTTGTTTTAGCGATGTTAATTTTCTCCTTTAACCTAACTATAGTAGAAAGATAATTTTGATCTTATAAGTTGAGGTTAATGATCTCTTTATAATATATTAAGTTTCTCTTATTATCTATTTTTCATTGCACCACAATTTCTCTTTAAATTTAGTTGTGATATTGATTTTAATATTATTGATAATTTGAAGAGTGGCCCCCATTTTTATCCTTCAATAGTTTATCCAAATGATCGACATATTTATTCCAGTCTCTTAAGCTTCAAGTTCCTTTTCCTATAACTCGAAGCAATGCTAGAAAGAATTGTATCATTCATGTTGATTATCTTATACTTGCACATTAAAGTACCTAATCATAGTCTTACTCACGATGGGAAGAAGTTGAGCCTCTAAGAAGAGGATTTGATAGGGTGTCCTCTTACTCTTAAATTTAATATTACAAACTCTAAACTACTTATGTGTGTGTTTGTGTGTGTGCATTTACCTTTCTTCTCATATTTCTATTATTCACTTTTGATATTCCATTATTTCTTTAGTAGGGTTTTTCCCAAACCTTATCCTTATGGATAAATTTTTATTGTGCTCATTTTGTGTTCAAAATCTATCACTTGTTGTAGATATTAGTGTATGAATTTTTATTATTCTTATTTTATTTTTATACAAATCTCACCTAATCACCTTTCTATAGAGAGACTTGGGGGACATGTACATAACAACCACAAATTATAATCTCATACCATCCAATGTCATTATATATATTTGTGATTGATATTATCTCAATAGTAATAACCCAAGAACATGGCATAACCCTATTATGTCTCTTAACCACATTGTCATGGTGGATGAGGGGCTACTTTATAATGACCCTTTATCTTTAACTTTTGGTGTTGTTGATGAACCTTCTTTCCACAAGGCCCTTAATCACACACTCTTAGCACTACTAAATGGTAACCGTGTCACAAAGGCCCTTGAATTGTTTCTTTATAAAAGATGGAACTAATATTTATGTTATTCAAGTATATTAAACAAAAACTAAGAACAACAAAAATAAAAGAAAACAATAGGGGCACCTACACACCTAAAGTTTGAATAGACCTTCAAATTTGAGTAATGGAGAAGAAATTTTTAATTAAACTAGTTTCATGTACTAAGAAAATGTTAAAACAATACAAATGAGAGTGAAAACCCTATTTATACCGAAAGAAAATAAAAAATCAACTTAAGTCTTAAGTTACTAATAAAAGTGATAGTTACATTATTACATAAAAATGATCTTTCTCAAATATTGAAATATGATACTAAAACCAATATATAAAACAAAAACATTATTCTCAAATATTGAAATATGATACTAAAACCAATATATAAAACAAAAACATTATTAAAAAATTAAGAACATACATACAAAATAGCTACATAAAGTTTAATGCTCAATAAATATGTTTTGACGAGGTACATAAAATTGCCCCTTAGCTAATGTTTTCCCTTAAAGATGAAAAAAAAAGTAGTAAAGGTAAGTTTATTACAAGAATTAAAAATTAAAAATATGCGTATTCCCTCGATATGAGTCTATGGCATGTCATATAATAATGCAAAAGTATGAAAACACAATCCTCTATATATATAAAGGAAGCCTCAAATTTCTTAGGAAGCCTAAAATTTCTTAAATTTGGTAATAGAACCCGACTTTTGGCCCTAGGTTTGCAAAGAACTTGAATACACTTTATGATTAAGTCACTTAAAAAAATATCACTTAAGAATTTGAACCCAAATTACTAATTTATTCCGAAAATAAATACTTGAATACACTTTATTGAATACTTGAATNAATTAAAAATATGCGTATTCCCTCGATATGAGTCTATGGCATGTCATATAATAATGCAAAAGTATGAAAACACAATCCTCTATATATATAAAGGAAGCCTCAAATTTCTTAGGAAGCCTAAAATTTCTTAAATTTGGTAATAGAACCCGACTTTTGGCCCTAGGTTTGCAAAGAACTTGAATACACTTTATGATTAAGTCACTTAAAAAAATATCACTTAAGAATTTGAACCCAAATTACTAATTTATTCCGAAAATAAATACTTGAATACACTTTATTGAATACTTGAATACTTGAATCTGGAAACATATCCTACAACACTTCTCTCTCCCTTTCCTCTGGACTGGTGTCACATTTTCTGAATGTTTCCACTTCTGGACCTTGGTCCAAAAGGCGCCTCCTACCCTGACAGTGCTAGTTTGCTGGCACATCTGGCTAGAGCGTAACAAGGTGCTCTTTGAGGATGCTACCCCATCTTTTCGGGCGATCTGTCATAAAATTCTGGTCTCTTTCCACTGGCAGCAGGCTACAGACTCGGCGCAACTACACAAAAAGGTAAATTACATCCTTCCGGCAGGCTACTCTGTTGCTTTTTTTTATGGAGCAACACAGTCTACTGGATTATGTTGTGGTGCTGGAGGCATCTTTAAATCCCTTCCGGGGAGGACTACAAAGTGGTCCTTAAGTTGTGGTAGAGGCACGAATACTAAGGCTGAGCTTCTTGGCTTATGGACTACACTTTTGCTGGCTTCCTCTTGGTCCCTAGATCATCTATAGGTTATTGGAGAGTCTAAAGTAATTATTGACTGGATAAATGGATCGTGCCATCTCCACTCTTTCCATGTTGAGGGCTGGAAACATAAAACCCATCTGCTGGCCCGTTCTTTCACAGACATATCTTTCAAACATCTGCCCAGATCCTACAACACAGAAGCTGATGCCCTCTCCAAGAGAGCTCTCAGACAAATGGTGGGCAGACTATCCATATTCCACTGTGACGAAGGATTGGACATTCCACTTTCATACTACAACCTCTTCGAAGTCTAATCTAGCTCGTTGCACCGGATTTCACCCTGTGCTCTGTGGGACTATCTGCGCATGTCTGTCACCACAGCTATGGACACAGGATTTCTTTTCTTGAGGTGCTTTCACCATGGACCTTTGACATTTCCTGTATCTCATCTGTGATACCTATCTCCATTGATATGCCGGATCGATGCATGGATTACATCACTGAGATGTTCTCCTCCTGGGAGATAAACATGTGGTCTCTCTTCTGTGCTATTTTATCTTTCGACTGTGCTTGAATTCATTCCTGTGACAGTGTGATGGAGGCTGGAGTCTAAGAGCTGTGTCCTTGCCTGACAGATTTCGATCACGCCTGGTGTTTATACAGTTTGTGTTAGTTGTATCGCTCCTGGATGTTGTCTCTTTATTTCACCTGGCTGCTCATCTTTTTATTGCATGAACAATCCTGTAATGGCGCATGTGATCCCGGCTTGTTTTGGCTACAGAGACTTTGTAAATGTTTTTATACCTTATATAAAAACGAGTAATTTCTATTGGGAAAAAAAAGTCACTTAAAAAATATAACTTAAATATTTGAACTTAAACTAATTTATTTCAAAAATAAACATTTTAACCGATTATACTAAAGATATTGTTATGTGTAAAACATGAAAATAAAAAGTGGGCCTTTCATAAGTTGATGTCTACCCTATAAGTTTGGTATCCCTACAATATCTAAAAATTGGTTACTTTTACCAAAACTGTTTATCTCTTCCGAATGTATTCCTCTTATAAGAGTTTCATCCATGTACTCTTGTAATATGCAATTTTGTCTTAAAAAAATATTTTTCATAGCCACCTCAGGGGTGTTGTAATATGCAATTTTGTCTTAAAAAAATATTCTTCATAGCCACCTCAGGGGTGCCCTTAGTCTCTAGTATTAGCTTTTCCTTCATTTGTAAGTGAGGTTTTTTTAAAAGTAAATGTCTCACTAATTGATTTATTTTTTAAATGGGGTGCCCTTAGTCTCTAGTATTAGCTTTTCCTTTATTTGTAAGTGAGGTTTTTTTTTTAAAGTAAATGTCTCACTAATTGATTTATTTTTTAAATGAAAGACATGGAATCCATCATGAATTTTTTCATTGTTGGTTATTTCTAGTGAATAAGCTATCTTACCCACCTTTTCTCACATTCTATGTGGGTGATGAAATTTTGGTTGAAGCCCATTCATGTCTTGATGCAAGAGGATTAGCTATTTTTAGGGTTATAGTAGAACAAATACCATATCTCTAACATTAAATTGTCTTTCTAAATTGTGTTGGTAAACCTATTATTTCATTTTTATTTGAAAACATGGACAAATTGTCTTTTAGGATGATGAATATGTTCTAAATTTCTTATAGAGTTTTAGTTGTGATGGGGACATTAAGATTTTGAATGGCTCGATCCTTATATTATGGGGTTTATTTCTATATAAAAGGGGTCATATTGGTGGCAAAGTGATATGTGGAATTATAAAAAAAAAATCCAGATGAAATGACCTCATTCATTTACCTTGCTTATCCCTTGTTTACATTTGAATATATTCCTCCAATAACTTATTAGCTACCTATAATTTTCCATAGATTTGAGAATTATAAGTAGTACTAATATTGTAAGTGAAACCTTCTAATTTGAAAATGTATTGTCATAAATGAATTACAAACTTGGGATCACTATCACCAATGATGGAGAGATGGATCAATGGAGCCAATTTACACGATTAAAGAATAAATAAGTAACATTGGTTGTAAAATTGTTATTCAAATGGATTAAATGAACATTGATCGTATAAATTACCTATCATTCCATTCAAAGGGCCTCAACAAACATTGATCTCATTTCTTCTTCATCAGAGGAATTGGATCATATCTTTTCCTTTTTTCGGCCTCCAACTTTATTCTTACCATGGTTACCTTAGATTTCCTCAAATATGAATTTTCCCACTAATGAATCCATGCTTGAGGCCATGAATGGATCTGAGAAGCCTTGGGAAGATATGCATCATCGTTGGTATTTATTCCCTAATTAATTCAGTGGAGAATGGATATTTCAATATCACCATGCATGGACATGATGAATGGTGTGTGAACCCCCTAGMAACACATAAGGTATATGATTAAGAGAACATGGTGAACATATCAAACGGCTTCCTTATCCACATCTCCAAAAATATTGATGTCRTGAAAATGTTTTATTGGGGAGGGTKGCTCTCCAGAAGAGATTCATACTTATACTTCCCTATTCAAATAATCGTGCAATATGTTCACCTAAACCTATGAAGAAATGCTTGGCATTAACCCAAGAATTGGTGAGCACGGGATTAAAATATATGAGCATGAAAAACATGTTYGTCATAAATTGCGACCAGTAAACCCTAGAAAGGTGATTGCAATCAAGGAATGAGAAGACAATATACTAAATAATGGCTTCATTTATCTATTTATCTTAACCAAATTGGTGTCCAACCCCACACCCGTTGATAAGAAACACATGTATGCATAGATTTTTGGGATCTAAAGAAGTATTGTCCAAAGGGAATTTATCCAATTCCCTTCATCAATCATACTATCGATGAGTGTGTTGGGAGTGAAATATTCTCAGTCATGGATGGATTTTCTTCCTATAACTAGATCCAAATTCGACTTGAGTATCAACATAAGACCATGTTTGTTTTTCCTTGGGGAACTTTTTCTTACCAAAAAATTCATTTTGTCCTTAAAAATGATGGGGCCAACTTCCAATGGGCTATACCATATTCCTTTCATGACATCAAATGCATTATTAAAGCATACCTTGATGATTTGGTTGCATGCTCTCACAAGAGGGAGGTCATCACATGGACCTTCGTCTAGTGTTTGATATATTCCATTACTACAAGATTCGTTTGAATCCTCAAAAGTGCATCCTTTTTTTTATGTCGAGAATGTTGTTCAGTTTAATCACATCCAACAAGAGGGTCATGGTTGATCCACTCAAAGTTGAGACAATAGTTTAGTTTCCTCCCCAATGTAACATACGTCAATTACAAATCCTTCAAGGAAAGGATAACTTCTTATGACAATTCATCACAAACTATGTTGAGGTCAACAAAGGATTCATACACTTGTTGAAGAAGGGAGTCCCATTTATACAAGATGATATTTCTCAAGGAATATTCTATGCTTTTAAAAAATCACTTATGTATACCCCCTATTGAGTCCTTTGGACTATAAAAAAGAATTCTTGTTATACCTTGTGACATTTGAATCAACCATTGAGATGGTGTTGTTCCAGGAAGATGATTTGCAATAGGAGCACGTGGTGTATTACTTGTGTAGGATTCTTTCCATACCTAATTTAAGGTTTTCTCATGTTGAGAAATTGGCTCTGGTATTAGTCCATGCTATCTAGTGATTGTGGCATTGCATTCTTTGTAACATCCTGCTCTGGCGCTCTAAGAAAACTTATTCTTTGAGGACACTTGATCGCAAGTGATCCGGACTTTTATGATATTAAAACATTTGTCCTTAATTATGATGCGTTATGATAGATGACAATAAACATGTTCTATTGACTCGGTTTTACTGAGTGTGCAGAGTTTTGGACCTTGAGGATGCAGAGGCATCGACGAAACCCCTTGGACTCTGGATCGAGTCAGGGAGTGTGCTTTTGGGGTTTGATTGTTTTACTGTGATTTTAGTACATTTGATCAGATGATATGATGTGGACATGTTCTGACATGTTTGTTGATGATGCAGGCTGATGATAGCTTGTCGACCAGACTCACATATGGAGTAAAGGGGCCACACACGACTACCAGAGAGGTTGAGGGAGAGGTGTGGACAGCAGCCCTGCCACAGCCTACTAGCACTCTCGTCGTGGCTAGAACTGTAGGTTAACGATTACCTAGTTCGAGAGGATCCACGATGTCATGAGGACAGACTGCGACAATCGCTCATGATGATTCTAAGGGGAGCACAATNGGATCGAGTCAGGGAGTGTGCTTTTGGGGTTTGATTGTTTTACTGTGATTTTAGTACATTTGATCAGATGATATGATGTGGACATGTTCTGACATGTTTGTTGATGATGCAGGCTGACGATCGCTTGCCGACCAGACTCACATATGGAGTAAAGGGGCCACACACGACTAACAGAGAGGTTGAGGGAGAGGTGTGGACAGCAGCCCTGCCACAGCCTACTAGCACTCTCGCCGTGGCTAGAACTGTAGGTTAACGATTACCTAGTTCGAGAGGATCCACGATGTCGTGAGGACAGACTGCGACAGTCGCTCATGATGATTCTAAGGGGAGCACAATAAGGCGTGGGCCTTATTCCTTAGAAGCCTTTAAT
>SNQJ01S0020705.1:79661-92018 GCA_010110895.2 Picea sitchensis | reverse complement strand
TGAGACCTTAAATGGTTAAAATCGATGGGAACCTGGGCTTGAGCATTGATTATGTGTCTTGGAGGTCCTAACCATTGCAGGGTAGGATGGGCGGGTAGTCAGTCTTACTCATTTGTCGATTGATCGTAGTTAAATGCATGCAGTTACTTGAAGTGCGTCTTAGGTCATCATGTTGTGTTCGTCGTGGTTGCGTCTTGTTCGTCGTCGGGTGGCAATGCAGAGTCGAATGTGTTTGTTTCCCTTGTACATGCGCACACACTTTAAAAAAAAAAAAAAAAAACATACAAGAAAATTTTTACTTGCTATATGAGGTTCGGCGTCGTAACGAGGAGGTTCGTTACATTCTTCTCCAGAAAATCACTACGATCATGGATACAAATCCTTTCTATTTTTTCCTAACCAAATGAGTCATTAGATGTAATTATAACAAATGGATTGTCATTTTACAAGAGTTTGATCTAGAATTCGCATCGGCCAAGTCAAAAAAATATTTGGTTTTTGTTGAATTGATGTCGGAGTTTCCTAAGGTTGGAAAGGACAAGATAAAAACTAGATCGTTTCTTGATGATCAATATTCCTCATCNATTTTACAAGAGTTTGATCTAGAATTCGCATCGGCCAAGTCAAAAAAATATTTGGTTTTTGTTGAATTGATGTCGGAGTTTCCTAAGGTTGGAAAGGACAAGATAAAAACTAGATCGTTTCTTGATGATCAATATTCCTCATCACCTCAAGTGACCTTGGTATGGATACACAAACTCAATGGTCTCCACTTGACTTGTGATGTGACATGCAACGTTATGTTCACAATCACACAAAGAACTACCTTATCATGAAAAACACTTTATATCAATGAGGGGTGGATCAAATTTTTCATCAGCGTTTGACTCATGTGGAAATATAAAATGTCTTGAATGATTTCCATGGTGGAACCTATTGTGATCATCTATCTGGGTTGGAAACCCCTCAAACCATGTTATTTGCTATATATTTTCGGCCATCGATCTTTAAATATTGTCAAAAATTTCCATTCGAGCCATGTTTATATAAGGAAAATGCATGCACACCCAATTTCACTATTTCCTATCATCAATGTTGTCCCTTTCACCAAGTGGAGAGTTGATTTAATGACCTATCACCCAAATTTGGATAGGGGGAACCAATACATTATTGTGGCTATCAATTACCCCACCAAGTGGGTCGAGGACACTAATTTGAATTTTTCCTTTAATTTAAATAAAATAAAGAGGGGAAAATGCTTGAAACAGAATTATGAATTTAATTAAGTGAAATAACTTAAGAAAAAGGGGTTTTCCTATGTTATGCAAGGGAATAATGGTGTAAAAGTATGTATGACAAGTGATACATGGACTATGATGGTGCATATTGGTAATGCTTAACCTTTTGGGATAGTTCTGTGAATAAATGGTGATAACAAGGTGAGGGTATTATAATGAATGGGCGAATAGATGAAACTCACTCGAAGAAGAATTTGCATAGTATACTTCCATAGACAAAGTTCTTTTGTCACCCCATTTTAAAATTTGTCATATGGGCCTTCATATTGGTCAAGATCCCTATGCACCAATCAAATATGGTAATATGCAAGAACTCTACACCATAGTACATCTATGGGTGTGAGGCTTGGTGAGATATTGCAGAACCAAACACTAACAATCATTAAGAGAATTATCTGGAAACTCAGGTCTTCAATGTTGTTTATCAGAACTTGGGAGCAATGTTTTTTTTTTCAAAACACATAAATCATAACTTATCAAACCATTTGGCGATCAATCCATATTTGTAAAAGAATTACAGCATTTACCTTGGGCGATAACCGACTGATTTCTTGTTACTACATTTAAAATTTGGCAACAACACCATTCTATTTGTGTCACATGTGCATCATTGACAATAATTAACAAAAAAAAATATTATGAAAGAATATTTAGAGAAAAAAACAAATTTTTGTATCAATTAGAGGGAACTTACAACACAAAAAAAATGGCAATGGAAAATATATTTAAAAATACATGGAAAAAATTCTACACACTAATATGCAACATGATATACCACCTCCATGTTGAAAGAAGTGAAAAAAATAATAGAAGTAAATTATTAAAAAAAAAATCTTGTCCTATATAAATTTGCATGACTTCAATTGAAAATTCATGGTTTTCCCAAGAGTAGTTACTACTAACTAATCATCCATATGTAGTGAATATACCCAAAAAATTGGGATACATAATCATTGATTTGGCGAAAATATTAAGAAAAACTATTATATGTTTGTGGAAATTGTTTATATTTAGGAAAAAAAATATAAGTGTATGCATAACTATAATCATAAATTAGGCTACAAGTTTTTCACTTTGAATGAAAAAATGAAAATTTTTATCCTAAATTCCTTCCAAAAAAATGAAATTTAGCCAAATTGGCGAAATTTCGCTTAAAAAGGGATTGCTTGAGAAGTCATTTTTTTAGTTCCTTCAGAGCAGTATATGTTAACATATCCTTGGATTGTCAATACACATGTGTGATGTCCACCTCCCTTTAATTTTACCACTTCCCAATGCCAGGATGAACCTATGTTGAAATATATTTCTTCCACCTCAAGCTCATTCGGTTAATCATATATGATTAATGCTTCTTTCTCTAGTTCCAAGTATCCTATAATCTTTTGTAACAATTTTTTTTGTGCTCGTATATTGAGAATGGTGAAAAAATTGCAACCTGCAATCATAAAGGGCATTCGCGGCCTCTAGATATTCCACAAAATGGTTATCAATGTACTCATAATATCTTTCTAACCACACTATAGACATGTGAAAATTACAAAGGAAACTTTCCAATTTATAATCTTTTTGGAAACTTTTGGTGGGCAATCACTATGTTCTATGAGAATAGGTGCAAGTACTCACACCTTTCACTTAAGAAGAGTGTGAGTAGGGCCATCTTCTCATAGCTCGTGTGAAGGAAAGGAGCAAGTGTACCTTCCCTTCATGCAAAGGAGTCCCCATAAATCAAATGTTCAAAGAAATATGAAAATTCATGGATGAAATCAAAGAGGAAGGGATGATGAGTTACTTGGATTTGGAAAAATTGAATTTGGACGATGGAAGCTCCCATAATCTCTACCTAAAGTTCATGGATTTTTGAGCTGCAATAAAGGGTTTGGTTAAAATGTCAAAATTATTTGGTAAAAAACTCAATTTTCATCTATATATTAAATTTTTACCCACTCTTGTAAAGTTCAAAATGATTATTAATCATTTTTCTGAGTTGGTTTGTCATATTTAATACCTAACCTGGTTGTTTCACACTGTACTTGCATTTTTTATATACGACAAAGTTCTAAGGTGACTTAAGTTATATTTTTAATCACATTGGTCCACATTTATCCATTCTGATAGGTAATGGATATGGGTTAGATTTTATGCCTTGCATTGTGCATTATCAATTTCTTGTTCCATTTTGGCCTTAAGATTGCCCCCATTGAATTGTGAGACAGAGCCTTTATTTCCTTTCAAAAACTGTTGTAATTTACATGCTAGAGCCTACTGATCATGGGTGCCTTGGTTAGAGTCATGTTTTCCTTTTTGGAGCCCATGATGAAGTTTTTTCATATCCTTGGGAATCCTCTTATCCCTACCATGACTTTGCATTGAAGCCACATGACTTCTTCTCAACCTATTTTCATGCAACTTCCCATGGGGCTCCCATTTTTACATTTTGTGTTGTATTGCTACATTCCATATCGTTTCTTGATATTTTGAGCCTAATGCCTACTACAGTTTTCCATTTTTTTCTTATTTCTTATCCCTTCTATTCAACCACTTGTCTTTTTATTTGTTTCCTTCTCACCTACGAACCCTATCTTTAGAGGAAATATCCTGATGAGTGGTCATATCCTGCATGTCCTTCCTGTATTTTGAACAAGTATGTTCTATGTGCTTAGAACTAGTTTTCTTTCCATGCAACACTAGTTTCCTCCACCATATTTTAACATTATTTTATTCTTTATCAAGATTTAATAACATGGAAAAGACACAAAAATCAAATATGATAAAAAAGAGAGGTGGGGGGAGAATACATATATTTTCTTTCTTCGCAGCTATCTTGAGTTATGTCTCACCTTAACAAAGCACCATTTTTTTATTCGTCTACTTAGTATGTTTTTTTTTAGTATGGCCTTAAGAAACTAAACCTTTATTTTTGAGTTCATTACTATTCCAACTGGATACTCTTCCAATCACTATGGACATTATTTTTATGTCTCCTATGTCGTAGACTTATATCATTGTTCCACTTTGTGTCAAATGCTTGTCAGGACTTATATCATTGTTCCACTTTGTGTCAAATGCTTCTGAAGTAACCATTGTGTCATCCTAATATTTGAGAGAAGTTTTATATTGTGTCATCCATTCCTTAGATTACCTAACCATCCATTTTGTTCTTCTCAATTGTCAAGTTGCTCTCAGTACCATCAATATCTTTATCCTTCAACATGTTAGTGGAAGGTCTCCATTAAATTCTCTCATTGACAGGTCATCTCTTATCAACTACGACACATTTCTCTTAGAGTTTGACCTAGAGTTGATATCACCCTAGACCTATTCTCATCATTGGTAGGTTACCTTGTAGATGGCATTTCATCATTGGTTGTTGACTGAGTGACTTCCCATGTGTTCGACGTCAAGGCCTCTATTCACATATTAGTATTTGTGTTGTACCTTGGTTTCCATTTTCGTCATTGGTGGAAGTCATTTTCTTTGTCAATGACTTTCATTATTGGTCATTTCTCTCTTCCATGTGCTATTCCATTTGGTGCATGCAAGAGATGTACTCAGTAGTGTCTTTTTATATCTTTCATATGAGACCTTCAAATCATTCTCCTTTTTTCCATTCGAGTTGGATGAGGGATGCCTTAATTCCCTCTTTCCAGCATATCCCTTCCCATCGACTTCAACTCATTTTCTCTGGTATTTGGATCTGGAGAATTGACAGTGCCTTGGGTCTTGTAGACATCAATGGTAGGATCCCTTTCTACTAACAATGATAATACATTAATGTCCTATGATTGATATATTCTACAAGTGTTCAATGACAACTCATCTATTCACACTTTCTAGAATGTACTAGGTACCTTGATTCCCATTATCATTACCGATAGGTGGTCTCATGTTTGTTAATGTTATACATTAATGACTAATAATCAAATGGTTTATCCCATGTTCGACATCAAATCATTTTTCTAGAGAGAATTTTGGATCAAAACTGTGTGTGGAGTAAATGCCCAACGTTTTGAGTGGACATTGCACCCATCATCAATGACATAAGAAGCTTCTTATGTCCCTGATGATGGGTGTGGTGTTCAATCAAAATGTTTGGTGTTTCAAAACTCCATGCACATTTTTTCTTATGTACATGACGATGGGTGCAGTGTCCACTCAAATCGTTGGGCATTTCAAAACTCCACACATAGTTTTGATCTATAATTCCTTCTACCATCATGAAGGTTTTTTTCTAGGTACTTTCCTCATCCAAAGTATGGTTAACTCCACCTGGCCCCACTCAGCCACTTCCTCCACAATATTGCAATGTAATTCAACTATCAACCCCCCTTTTGACGTCATACATTAAGGGGTAGATGTTATAGCATATTTTTCCACCATCATATCTAAGATGCCTTTGTTTGGACTCCCTTTCATATTTATCTTTGGCATCTTGGGCCCACTCATAAATCTATTAAAAAATACTACCAGGCAATCCACTCGCACTTTATACTCAGTATAGGAGAAAATAATCTCCCTTTTTCTTCATCAAATGCCTGAGTGCATTAAGAAATGACTAAAAAATATAAAAAAGTGAAAATTACGCACTCCCGAATAGGGTTTACAAGAAAACTACTCTTGTAACTCTTTAAAACCCGTGGAAAATGATATCAACCATATTGAAATGGTATAAAAGAGTCCTAACAAAAGGATAATGTTGCAAGAACTATTACTGTATCAAATTTATCTTCTATCCTAAGTAGTGAGAGTCATCATCACTCCAATTTTTATGACCCTCATCTCTTAGGAAATCCCTATTTCTTGAATTTCCCATATTTCATTCCTAGTTTTTAGGCCTAAGACCCCTTGGTATTCCTCATACTTGTGTGGAGAAGAGTATAGGAGTTGAAGAAGTCATGAGTGGCCTAGAGAAGTCTTGAGTGGCCTAGGAAAGAAGGAATCTAGATATCGGTTATAGACAATATCGACAGTGAGATCAGGTACACATTTCATATAGTGTCGTCGATTTAAATAAAATGAATATATCTCTTCTTTCCCTCCTCTATAATTATGAGTTATTTATGTTGATTTGATGTCTTTTCAGTATTTAGTTGTGGTTTTAATTCACCTTCTAAGATTTATCTAGAGTAATTGTTTCACATTTCTTTTTGTTTCCGCAACGATTTGAGGAAGGTTTTTGCTTCATAGTGTGCACATATATAAGCTTGGATAGGAGCAAGGAAAACCTATGAGGCTTGTCTCCAACTAAATATCAAAACAGGTGAGCCCCTCATAACTAACTAGTAGTTTTTTTGAAGTTGTTGTAGGATAGTCTAGGGAAATATTTGTATTGTTCTTTGAATTTCATCTCTATTAATAGTCATCCCTAGCCATAGGATAGTTTTCATTTGCGACAGTTTCCTAACTTAAAATTTTCCTTTATAATTTTTTAGGATTGTATTTAGAAAGGTACAAAATCTTCTCTTGCTTTGCATTTATATAATATTTCTTTTTTTTCTTTAACTAGTACTTTGTAACTATTTTTCTTGTCATCTTTTAAGGGTTCATCAAAATCTGTCCTAATCTGTTTTCTAGAAAATTTACCATCTTTTTCTAGAAAATTTACCATCTTTTTTGTACCAAGTATTGGCCATTTGATATTCCTTGTCACATGAAGATTTGAAAGCATACTTGTTCATAAGCATTGAGAGTGTTGTTGTAAAGCTATGATATATTCTTCAATATTGTTGACACTAATAAGGAGATTTAATTCATTTTTAAATCCTTTTGAAAGAAACAATCTTTATTTTTTTCAAAGGTTAAGTTTTTTTCTTTACTAGAATTTTTTTCTATAGGATTTTTATACATGACAAATTTTAGAGTAAATATTAAGAGCTTGTGGTGTGATTTAGTCTCATGGTCATTTAATATTTCAAAATTAACAATTTAGTTATATACAATTTTACCATATGTAACCTAATCTACCCCACTACTATCGAGCCCATGAATACAAGTTATTTAGTTAGATTTCATCCACTTAATCAAACCATTAAAAATCATTAGGTATTGATAACTAAAAATCTTGATTAATTTAACACCGAACACATTTTCAGCGAAATATTGAAATATTATTTTGTCTCTACAAGCTAAAACTAAGGATCTAGGTGGATATAGGTGGCCACCCACCTTGGAAGTTCTATAATAATTTTGCAAGTTTGAAACTTCTAACACATTTTTCAAGCATGCACATTTGGTTTTAGTAGTTGACATGGCTCAAAAATATTTGATTGCTAGGCCTATGAAATCCACAAACTTTTGAATATGATTTGTAAAGGTCCAAGAAACACCCCAAATGGAAATAGTATGCAAACATTGTGATCCTAGAAAATCGATGTATCAACTAGGCTCCTTGGGGCTTACATTAGTTTTTTCCACCTCATCTCATATGGTTAAGGTTTTGATTCTTAGTGTTTTTTCATCTTAGGGCTGTAGCCTTTATGTTGAAAGGAAATTTCAACTTCTTGTAATGAGATTTTGCAAATGAGCATAGCCAACACATCTCTCTTCAAAGAGAAGCTACCACCATTCTAGCCAATTCATATTGCGTTGCATACAATAATGTTTTCATTATTTCATTCATTAATAAAGTTTGGATTTATAATATCATTGTGCTATCTATAATATATCTATATTATTGCACCTATATTGTTATTTCGATTTCATTCTCAACGTAAACCAAATCAACCATGTCCTCATCTAACTACAAAGAGGTAGAGTTAGAAACATTACTTAAGATTATTTAGCTTAGTTACTTGTTCTAGCATTAAAGTCTCATAGCAAGATAATATTATCTTCACTTCTTATATTAAATATATCACATTCTAAGCCATTTTATAGACAATTGTTATCTAAATTCTTCTTCTTTAAAAAGTAGAATTTATAGATTAAGGGATGACTAAATAGATTTGTTTAATATTAACGTCTAACATCTCTACTCATATCTAGTAGTTCAAAGGGTCTCTTTATAAATATTGATATAAGAAGAAAGATTCTTCCTTATGTAACATTCAAATTATATTGATATTAAATTTATAATCTAAAAATTTAAAAATTATAAAATAAAAATTATATATAAAAAACACAAAAAATTAATAACAAACAATATAATCATATAAATATTTTTTATTGAAACGAAAAATCATAATATTTGTAATATAGATAAATTGATTAAAATATATTTAATATAAATAAATACATGTAGGTAATATTTAATATTATATAAATACAATTTAAGAAAAAAGGAAATTAAAATATGTTAAATATTGATGTCAGAACTAAATATAGACACATACTTTTTGAATGCATACGTACACTTTTGTACATTTCCATAAGTATATTTTCCCTTAATCCCTTTTCCTAAGAAGGACAAGATCTTTGGACCTTTCATTTCTATTCAATTTTGGATCTTCATCGTTGTCTTCTTCTTGTTGGAGAACATACTTTGTTCGGATAACCCAAGGATGCTTCTCATTTATGAAGTTTGTCATATACCTAATGCTTGAGATCTGATTAAGCCAATGAACATTATCTAAAAGATTTAAATGATGAAACATTTGTTCAACATTCAATACATCTGGATGTGTTTCTCTTGGGTTTAACCCAAATTTTTGTCACCAAGTCTCAAGCCAGGCTGGTTCAGGGTTGGTATTTGATCTGAAGTGACTAGAAAACTTTATCATGCAATAATAATATTTATACCTGTCACTCCATAAGAATATATGATCCCACATGGCTTGATACTGATGGAAATTTATTTGATGAAAAAGCTGAGAAGGATCTTGTTGGGGACAAGACTACAATGCTCTCATTCGATTTATCATAAAATAAGAATGATCTGGAGTCTCTCGCCATTGTTGAGAATTTTGACAGAACGACCCTCTGAATGTAGATCTTAGTCTGGTGATATCTCCCATTTCTATTAGTTTTTCTCGAGCAGTAAGAGTAGAAGCTTGATGCATTCTCCCTATAAGATGTTGAGGAGGTATTACATAAATACTTGTGTTAGAAGAGAATCCAGGCAGACCGAATTCAATTCCTTCAGACCATCTTAACTCCCAATGAGGAGCCCAGCTTTGAGAATAAGTTTCCCAGTCAAGATTGTCATCAACTTGTTCTGTCACTGGCCTGATGTTTAGATCATCCCATGTATTGATAATGAACAGACTCTTAGGTTGGCTTGAACAAAACATGATATTTGACTACGGCTTTGAAATGAAGGCATGTATCTTTTTAATAGGTGGATAGCCTTTTTTTATGCTTGGAATCGTGATGGAATAGGCTGGGTGGCCTTGAGCTGTCTTGACAGATCCATGAGGTTCAACAACAACAAGAAAAGGAGTTCCCAAAATACAGTATACAGGCAGATCTGCCAAGAGAAACTTCATTCCTAAAGCATACTGGTCAAACCATAAAACACCTTTGGGAACTTCAAAATCAAAATTTGTAGAAACATTCCCTAGTCCAATGGCAGAATAATTGTTAGGGAGCCAATATTTACAAGGGATCAAATTTTTGTTGAGGAGATTCATATCTGATCTAGTATCAAGCAAAGCATTTAAATAAAACATTTATGTGTTTATCTCTAGATTTATTGACATGATACTTTTGAAATTGGATAGGCAATATTTTCATAGCATTTAGTCCTTGCAAATGGGTTGAGTCATGGGGATGTCTTTCTTGTTCAATTGGTACATCTTCTAGTGGTGGAGGAAGAGATTCCACCTGGTCTTTTAAGGCTTTTATTTCTTTCCTTGCCCATGAATCAACTTTATATGAATCTTCAGAAACCTCTTCATATTGCTTCATCTTTATCTTGAGTTCAACAACTTCCTTCTTTAGATAAAATACCTCTTTTGCCAAGTCTGTGAGTGAAGGATGCTGCAACTTGGTTTCCTTGTTGTGCTTAATGAAAGACCTAGTATTTCTTTCAAATGAAGCCTCTAGAAATAATGGCTTAATCCCTGCTTTGTGGGAAGATTCTAGATTGCTTTGCTTCTGTCCTGCTGTCATAGTTTTCAAAAAGGATTCAAGTAAAGATTTTTTCATATCCCCTTCTGGCAAGGCTTTTATTTGAGCTAGCATTTGGGCATATTGATATCCAGTGCTATGGTACATGCATATATATATATTTTTTTTTCTGTGCCTTCGGGGGCTGGATACAAAATCCGATTCAGAAGAATCTTTGCAAGAACAAAAATTTGGATTATTACACTTACACTGATGATTTAGAAGAATTTCTTCATCAACTGAGCTAAATTCAAAGTCTGAAGTCTCTGTGGATTCAGAACAACATCCTTCATGAAGTAGATGGACTTCTTCTCTTTTGACAAAAGGATGATGTGGGCATTGATTTGTTAAGTGGTCATTTGCTCCACATCTGTTGCATTGAACCCTGTTTACTAGTTGTTGTGTTGTTTCTATACTGGCCTTCTGATGTGCTTCTTTGGCCCTTTGTTCCGAGATTTTCCCTTTGGATATTCTCGAATTTTTCCCTTCTGGACAAGAACTTGCTATGTGTCCAGTTTTGTTGCAAAGCCAACATTGAACTTGTTGCCTTGCTTGGATGGAATGTGTTTTCAGCTTAATGTCCTCAAGCTCATAATAGTGAGTTTTTGTCTATATCTTCCTCGGTTTGGAGATTTTTGTTCTTTGAATTCCCTAAATTTATTTTTCTTTCTTCTAGTGGGATCTATGAGGTATAGGCCATATTTCTCACAAATAGATTTGCTATCAGGTAGGTGGGACAATTTTTGGATAGACTTATGAACTTTCATATTTATGCATAGTCCATTTAGGGCTTTAGTGATAAGAGAATAAATTTCTCCCCAAGTATATATCTCATAAGGTAATTTGAAAACCTCTTGCAATTTGAGATATTCTACAAACTTGCTAGGGATTGCTGCAAGGTATACTTGTTTCCATAAAATATTTTGACTATCTTTTACCTCAAATATTCTTTGAGTCCATTCTTTGTGGAATTCCTCATATTCTGACATTTTTCTGCATTTGATATTCATTAATATCATTTCGTGCTTGTCAGCTAATTCTTCTTCAGTACCACACCAATGTTCTAGAATTAGTGTGGTGAGGGCTCCTATCATATTGTTCTGAGGAGTTCGATTGAGATGATAGACAAAATCTCCTTGTTCATCTCTTATTACCTCTCCTTCCATTTTTGTTATCATAATAGGTGAGGATATGACTTCCCACCATTTTCTTAACGTCCCTGTGAAGAACTGGATCAAAGATTTGCATGCTTCAGTCTCACTTTTTCCTTTCATACACATGATTTTATAGGAGACATACATTCTGTCCAATAGTTGTCGGACTTGCCCTACTGACATACCATCTATGTTCCATTTAGGGAACCAATCTTATGCAAATGATTTGGATTCAGGCATATTTCCTTTTCCTAGAAGATCAGGTGTAGGCGGCCTATTCCTATGGTGTGAGATATTTTCATATGAAGGTCTTTGGACAGAAACCAGAGATAGATTGGGGTTTGTGGAAGAAGAAGAAGAATTTGGTTCTTCTTTTGGAAAATGGATTGGGAATTTCTTTTCGCTAGACTTTTCTTCGGGCTTATATACAGGGAAAATAATAGAAATCGGAGAGTGAGGGAGACTAAAAGATTGGGGAATTGGTTTGTCAAGAGTAGTGTCTTTTTCCTTGATCTCTAACAGAGTTTCCCCGATGACTGAGAAGGCTTCTCCTAGTCCTTCCATCAGTTCTTCATGATTTTTTGCAGAATCCTCAGTTTTTTGTATCACTATGTTCTGTGTTTTTCCAACACGGTCATAGATGTCTACAACTCTGTCATTTATCTAGTTTACTAATTGGGCTATTGTATTTGTAGAGACTTCTAGGTCTCTAATATGCCCTTTCTAGCATAATCATTGGTCACAAATGTATGTGTGGCCATACCTCTAAGAGCAGTATTAGTCCAATTTACTTGTTCTGATATGGACTGGACTCCTTTTTCTACACCCGAGAGTTGGGTGGCTTCATCAGCTAACATTAGGGG
>SNQJ01S0020705.1:34121-68657 GCA_010110895.2 Picea sitchensis | reverse complement strand
AAAATATTTTAAGAAGTTGCTTTCATATAATTATATTAAATAGATGCATTTATTTCAGTGTATATATCAATTTCTAATCCATATATAGAAATTTGATTGACTAAAGTAGTGTGACATAAAATGTAGGTTAATATAGGTCAAAGTAGATGCATTAATTTCAGTGTAATTAGATTAATGAGATGCATTGATTTCAGTGCATGCCAATTTTTTATCAACTTTAATTACATATTGTGGTATTTAAATCAATTGCATGCATTGATTTCGGTGTAATTAGATCAATGTGATACATTGATATCAATGTATGCTAATTTTTTATTCACTTTAGTTGTATAATGTGGTATTCAGGTCTCGAATTTGACGTCCCACAGAATGTATTTTTGATTTGAACCCGTATTTGGCATGTGGATAAGAAATCCATGTGTCATTATTGACAGACATCAATATACCAAAAACTTCAAATTGATGTTTAACTGTATAGATTTCTCGTCAAAATCTATTGTACATACTTACACGTTAGAGACTTATAAGTATATATGGCCTAGGTTAATAACTATAATTCATGGCTTCAACCTTCAAGGAACTAGGTAGGGGTAGAGCCTACCTACCTAGGTAGGTATGTAGGTTGATGACACCTAGACAGTGTTAGTTGAAGGAGTAAATGGACACCCAAATTCCAACACTCCAGCCTGGGTCTTCTTCGCTTCAACGTCCAACTTTGCTCTGTGAGTGTGATTTCCAAGTCTTCTACTGGTCATGGCTGGAGCTTGAAGATTGGATCTGCTGAACATAAAATTTATGACAGTGAAATTTACACAATATACAAAATATTTTGACATTTATGATTTTGGGTAAAATGTGAAGTGACAGGCATGAAAATAAATTAACCGTCATTAATGTTTCTCTTGACAGGCTGGGTAAATTTGAAATTCCAGTGGTGGTGGTATTTATATGAACTTCATGCAATGATTTCAGTGTAATTAGATTAATGGGATGAATTGATTTTAGTGTATGGCAATTTTTTATTGACTTTAATTTTATAGTGTGTTATTTATATGAACTGGATGCATTGATTTCCATGTACATGCTTATATTTTAGTGTTTCAACATCAGATTTGGTGTGTGTTGCATTGTTTTCAATATTTCCTTTATTTCATATAAGGCTACAATATATTAATATTTCATTTCTTTCATATAGGGAAAATTGCAAAATATTTTAAGTTGTTTTCATGTAATTATATCCACTAGATGCATTGATTTTAGTGTACATGTCAATTTTTAATCCTTGAATAGAGATTTGATTGACTAAAGTACGATGACATATCATGTAGTTTAATGTAGGTTGAAGTAGATGCATTAATTTCAGTGTAATTAGATTAATGGGATGCATTGATTTCCATGTATGCCAATTTTAGATTCACTTTAATAGTATATTGTGGTATTTTTATGGACTACATACATTGATTTTCATGTACCTTCATTGCTTTTAGTGTTTCAAAATTAGATTTGGTGTGTGTTGCATTGATTTCAATGTTTTCTTTCTTTCATTTCATATCTCAAAAGAAAAAGTTGAAGTCCATTATTACTAACTTGCATGTAATGTCTTATTCATTTGAAAGTTTGGGGGTCAAGAAAACAAGAACATTTGATATTATCCTTTTCGATTATAGAATAGGGGTTAATCCACTCTGTATGATAATCTAAGGAACTACAGATACAAGAAAGTCATATTTGGTTGGAGATATTAAAAATTCCCTTGAAACTGAGTCTCTTCTTGAGAATAGTCCATTAGTTCTTTATCTCCTATAGGGGTTGCAACTTTGAACATATCTACAACAACAATTCATTTTACACTTAAAATACCAATAAATGAGATAACATATATACAAGGATCATGTTTAATTACATTACAAGAAGGTATGAAGCATTTGAAATATATCCTAATAGATGTAATGATTTTCATTAGAAGAAATCTGTTAACAAAAATTGGTTTGAGACTTTTCTAGGATTTCCTAGAAAATGCTAACATTCCTTTTGGTGGGAGGTTAGTTATACTGGTCAGTGATTTGGGATAATTTCCACCTATTATGGATAAAATTGTATATGCATTTAAGATCTTGAAAAATAATTATGGAACTCATTCACAACAATTATGACCCTTGATACCATGCTTTGACAAGCTGGAGAAAGCAATGAGAAATATTGTTTTCAACATTTGTTGATGAATGTTAAGTATGCAATGCCTGCTAGAGAATACACAAAGTTACTTATGACTCATACATGTACTTCCTTTGGTTCTTTCAAAAGGGATTTTTTTGATAAGGAAGCACATTTGTTTGCAACAAATGATGATGTAAAAAATCATATATAATACATGGTGTTTAAGAAACCTAAACTATACCATTGCAACTAGTGTTGCTACGAGAGGAAAAAGTAACTACAATATTGAAACGAATGAGGAAGAATTGTAACTTGAGTTACTTATCATTGTTGGACCTATGGTGATGCTTACATCAAACATATAGACTGATGTGGTAGTCATCAATGGTTCTCTTGGAATTGTAGAACAAATTGTGTATAACCCTAGAATTTTACCCTAGAACCACCGACACATGCTTTCGTAAGATTTGATAATTATGTGGGAGTTTCATAGGATGAATAATTCCATCAAAGAGTTCCTATTACATCTATTAAAATAAGTAATAAAAATTAGCTTCCTTTGAAACTTGCTTGGGGATTAACAATCCATAATTCACAAGGATTACCATTGGAGAAAGCTACTATTAATATTGGAATAAAGAGAGACACAATATGACATTTACTACAATATCTTGAGTTAAATATTTGAATTTTCTATGTTGGATCTTCCTCCTCTTTTTGGGGGGTTAAATACATAGGGTTCATCAATATTTACCAAAAAAACTCCAAGGCATCGACATATTCAATCATCAATCAAGGACCAAAGAAGGTCTCACCTGAGATGCCATGAGAAACACATACCATTAATGTTGTATCATATATGAAGGGACAATGCATAAAAAGAAGATTCTTCAGAATAAGCCTCATTCATCTGTTCATAGTTAAGTAACAAATTATTGTACATCAGAAATTAAACAAACATACAATAAAACCATGACACAAGGAATTGCAAAGAGAAAGGAATTCAAATTTCATTCATTAACTAGTTCAAGGGAATTCAAATAAAAAATTTGTAACAGATGTATGTTCCATGCACTATAGTATATTTCTTTCATTCATACAAAGGTTTCTTCTCTATTACAAACTCATGCAAGAACTTGGACAAAACTGGAAGTGAAACTCTCTCTTTTTGTTCCAGTCGAATCTCTGTTACAATATTGAACTCTCTCTCTCTCTCTCTCTCTCTCTCTCTCTCTCTCTCTCTCTCTGTTACACTCCTCTACGCCACTCTCTTGAATGATCAAAAGTCCCACACACTTTTCATGTTTGCATGCATCCCCCATATCTTTCCTAGAGTGTGGAAATCCTAACTAACTTGCCATATCATCCATATCCTTGTCCATAATCATTCAGGTTGTTATCAAAATAATTTACAAAAGATTCCCAAAGATATGTTCATAGTTGGTTTGCATGTGGTCTCTTCTTGATTCCTTTCATGCAATACAAAATTGGGTTGGCACTCGTGGTATTTCTTTGGTTGGCACTGATGCTAATCCTCTCTGATGATGTGCAATGTATCTTCATGGGTGTGTTCACAATATTGATTTGTGGAGTGCCCACAACTTCTTCAAAACCTTGGGTGTCAATAGTCTACGATTTCAACCTCCCTTTTCATATGATTGATATCAAAAGATAGAAAAAACAACAGTCGTGACTATAAGAAAAGAAGAACTATATTGAGGTTGATCACAATGTAAAATATGTGTAATTGAATACATTAATATTATTCAAAATTTTCATTATTCAACATTGTTACTTGATTTATATTCAACTTATTGCTGATGTAACTCTTGAAGTTTACTTATGAATAATACTCTCTATGTTGTCAACAAACTAAGGAAACTGATTAAATTTAAAATAACTCGCTATATCTCAAACATATACATATACATAATTTTCATCCTCTACAAATTGTATCAATATACTAAAAACTGAAGAAGATAGATTGATATTGATCCTTATCAATAAAACTCTCTATACTTTCAACCAATCGAGGAACGTGAGTACATTTCAAATGATTAAATTAATCCTAGACATATACATATACACAATGTTTATCATCTAAAAATTGTGCCACCATAATAAAAATTAAAGAAGATATATTGGCATTGGTCATTCTCAATAATACGCTATATACTTTCAACCAAATGAGGAAAGTGAGAAAATTTGAAATGATCAAATTAATATTAGACATATACATATACATAATGTTGATGATCTACAAATTTTGTGTGACTTCCCGTGGCTGAAAACCAACCTAGATCCATCTTAACCGTGGATCTATCAAGCGTCAAGAGGGATCAAATCTCTCGGGGTGCAAACATTTCCTCAATATTGTCACTCTAAATGAGGTTTGCACCTTGAGAGATTTGATCCCTTTCAACACTTGAAAGATCCAAAGTTAAGAAGAATCTAGGTTGTTAACTTCTAAATTTAAGGAGAAATTATGTTGTGATAACGAATTATAGGATAAAAAGAAGTTTAAGATACTATAAAGAGGCGATCAACCCTAATCTAGAATATCAAAAAGTATCTCTCTATTTTGAATAGCATAAAGAAGAAAATAAAATTTGCTAAAATAAGAACAAACTCCCATGATCTCCATAGTGAAACATGAAGTTGGACAGTTCCCAAAATACCATGAATCAAAAGAATTTTCCATCTTTTTGACACTAAGAGGGTTGAAGATCAAAAACACTTTCGCTTAAAATGTCCTAAGTACACCCACATTAAATATCAATTTCAAAATATTTATCACATTAATGACCTTCCTAACTTTTTAACTCATAACTATAATCATATAGGAAGACTTTTCTTCATGCTTTTCAAGATCATAAATGAAATTTTAAAGAAACCCAAGTAAATCCTTACTTCTCCTAAGATTCGATAAACCAAATCCAATGAATATGAACCATTATCAACATCATATTCATTAATAATATATATGTATGAATATATTGAAAGGGAATTTCACATATCTAAACTTAATAATATTATAAATTCAAAGAAAGAATACAACTCTATAAAGACAATATATTGTAAAATTTATTTTATATTTATATTAATTTATATAAAGATTCTTTAAATATATTTAATCAATTTTTAGTAATAATTAAAAAAATATTTTAATATTTTATTAATTTAAAATGGAATATATCAAGCCCTCAGGGTGTAGAACAATTGGTGATGGAGTGTATTGTTAAGGCACTTCGTTATGTGAAGTCACTAGTTCAAAACCCTCGACTTATCTTGTCTGCCACATGAGGGGCCACATTGACATGCTTGGAGGTTATTGAATTTGATAAGAAAGAATCTCATCCCAGTATTTTATTGGGAAAAACCAACATATGTTGGAAAGTCCATTAATGGAGTATAAGTAGAAATTCTTGAACGGACATAATACCTCCCATTAGAAATAGAAAATCATCCATTCTAGCTCTCATTTCATTATGTATATAAGATAAAATATGACTGCATACTAAGTGCAAAATAAAATTTCTTGAGTTGGTAGATCCAATAACTATCGATAAGAAAGAAAAATAAAATGAAATGACCTAAATAAAAAGGAGAGAAGCATATTCTATGCACAAATGCAGGGCGAAAATATACTTGCCCAGATTTAAAAAAAAAATGATTAAGGATTTCACTTCAGAATCCCATAATGCAATCTAGCATAGGGAGAAATAATTTGTATCATTTCCATACAATCCATTATTCAAAGTAAGTCCTCAAAATGAATCTTATGTACTCATGAGTCCCTCAAAAATATAGATATGCCAAGAAAAAATTAATGAACTACTAAAGAAAGGACTTATTGAACCTTCCAAAAGTGCCTGGGCATGCAAATGATTCTATGTAAATAAGAACTCCAAGAAAAATCGAGGGAAGACAAGTTTAGTAGTGAGCTATAGGCCATTGAATAAATTCCTACATCCTATCAGTATCCACTACCCATTAAAAGTTCATTATTGCATAAAATTAAAGGAAAACACATTTTCCATAAATTTGATGTGAAATCAAGATTTTACCAAATTGGCATTGTCCCTAAATATCGTCGCAAAACTTCTTTTGTGGTGCCCCATGGCCATTACCAGTGCAAGGTAATGTATTTTTGCTTAAAAATGCACCCATCAAGTTTCAAAAAAGAATGGAAGACATATTTAGGGGAGTATTCATGGTTGATAATTTAATAGATGATATCCTTGTTTGTTCAAGAAATGTCCAGGAACATCTAAAACACTTAAAATAGTTCTATGAGATGGTCTTCAAAACATGGTCTTTTCCTCTCAAAGACCAAGATGGAAATCAACAAGACCGACATGGAATTCCTTGGATTTAAGATAATGAAAGGTTAGATAAATATTAAAGGGAAAATACTGAATTCATTTTATTAATTTCCTGACATAATCATAGATAAAAAATAGTTGCATAGATTCATAAGGAGCACGAACTACATAAAACCATTTTATAAAGGAAAAATATATATTGGTATTGTAACAATGGATAAATAAAGCTCCTCCACCTCATATAAAGGAAATGACTTCCGTGATCCAAAGAATTAAGAAAAAAGTGAAAGAAATTATATTGCTTTCACTTCCTATAGATGAAGGGTCCTACATCATCGAGACATGTGCATCAAATGGGACATAGGGAGGTGTCCTATTGGAAATTTCCAATAAATGGCCTTTAAGATATTTGTTCCTATTCTTTCCGTGCATTCCATGGAGAAGAATTGAAATATCCATATATCCACAAGGAGTTGTTGGTATTAAAGAAGACTATCCAACATTTCAGACATTATATAAAGCCTATACATTTACTAGTAAGCATAGATTGTTGAAAGTCATTCAAGAATTAAAAAATTGGAAGTATAGATTGATAATTTTGAGTTTGATATAGAATATAAGCGAGGCCACTTAAATTGTTTAGCTGAAATGTTCACAAGAGAACAAACTAGGCCTTTGCTTGGTATGTTTTCTGCAAAACCCTCAGGAAAAGGAAAAGTTGCAATAACAAAAGAGCAAGAAATTAAGGAAGCACTAAAAAGGCAAACGGAATAAAGAGAACACAAAATAATTCAGTTGTTTTGTACCAAAGAAATGATGGAGAGGTTAGATTTATTAATGCTATCTTCAAAAGAGTCAACAGATAAATACATGTCTACTATCATGACTAAAGAAATACAAATATCGCCATTGAAAATCCATATTTTGGAGAAGTGGGAGCGAACAACCTTCTTTGGTCTATCTCGTGCTCAAGAGAAAAGATAATATTTTCTATTGTGATATCGGGTTAGGGACACTCGGGACAATTATTCACTCATAGTACAATTAGTAAAAGAAAAAGGTGAAGTTATCATATGTGCATATCCTGAAAACCTAATTAGACATCCATGAACTGGTTGGATAGAGATATTTGGATGGATATAGATAGTTGTAGAAAACAATTATCGAACTGGTTGGATAGAGATATTTGGATGGATATAGATAGTTGTAGAAAACAATTGTCCTTACAAAGATTGGAGACAAAGGAGATCCAATTTGATTCTACATTTTCACGTTGATCTCATTGTAGCTACAAGATCCCTCTTATGGTTCAATTTCTAGCTTAAAGCTACAATAAATTGTATATCAAAACTAGAACATCCTAAATTCATCTCATATATGTAATTAGTAAAGAAAACTTATTGGCATGCTCCAGTAATAAGACAGATTGAATCTCAAAGTTCAATCTAATTTTAAAGGAGAATTTTGTTGTATCCCACATCTTCTCCCACGAGGATAAGATGTGGCACAATGTTTTTCTTAAAATTTTGAAATAAATACTTTAAAAAGTATATAAATGATTAATTTCAATAAATTTAACTTTCATGAAATTTCTAACTAAAAAATTTAAAATATATTTTAATTAAAATTTTAATTTCTTAATTTTAATTTAAAAGAAGAAAATAAAATAAGTCAAACATATGGTCAACTATGTAAGAGTCTATATAATTTATTAATAAATATATATATTTTTAAGAAAGATACCTTAATTCTTAAATATCGATATATATAAATGGCACACTAGAAAAATACTTATGTGTATATAAATTAAAAATATATATATATATATATTATTATATATATAGAGAGAATTTTTTTGTTTTTTTGTTTTTTAACTATTTTTTATTATTATAAAAAGCTATAATAATAAAGTAATGTTATTATAACTTTTCCTTTTAATTTATCTTAAAGAGGATATAACAAGTTAAATTTTATTGTTATTCATTTAATGCATTTTATTGATGATGATGGTGATGGTTAACATTCATTGAGACTAAAATTGGTCTATTGGAACCTAATAAAAGTAAGATATTACTTGGATTCCTTTAAAATGTTATTTCAATGCTTGAAAAGAATTAAGAGAAGTGTTCCAAGATCACTAAAGTTTTGATGACTTAGAAGGTTAGGATGGTCAATATTGTGACAAATATTTTTAAATTGAGATTTAATTTGGGTATACTTAGGGCACTCTAGGAGAAATTGATTTTCATCTTCAACCCTCTTGGTGTAAAATATGTGACAGATTCTTTCATGCCATGGTGTTTTGGGGATTTCCTAACGCCTCGTTTCACTATGCAATTCATGATAATTAGTTCTTATTTTAGCAATATTGATTTTCTTCTTTATGCTCGTCAAAACAAAGATATACTTTTGATCTTCAATATTAGGGTTAACCACCTCATAATATCTTAATTTTATTTTATCCTATAATTATTTATCGCACCATAGATTCTCCTTAAATTTAGCTTGTACACTATTTTTAATATCATTGGTATTCTACAGAAAAACTTCTTCTTTTAGTCCCTAAATATTTAACCAAGACTTGGTATCATTATGCCATCCTCGCTTGAGCCAATGATGATTTTGGCTAGAGACTAAAGCAATTTTGGGGATCCTCTTGTCATCCATGTTGTTTATCTTATTATTGTACATTAAGTACCTAATCATAGCTATGCTCTCAATGGGGGAAAGACTCTCTTCTATAAAGAGGATAGGATAGCGTGTATTGCCTTTAATTTTAAGATTATAAGTTATAAAATTCTTTTCGATCTTCTCTATCATTATCCAGGATTCTCGAGAGGTACTACATCCCCAAATTTCACATCCATATAAGATAACATGAGTGACAATAGTCTCAAAGAGAATAAATTTCTTATATCCCATAGCCAAAGGTCTTCTAAATTACAATTATTTTCAAGCCCATTTTAAGCTTTCCACCCTACATTTATCCTTTTTTCAATGCTATAGTTCGAATTGAGATTTTGATGAATATCAATTCCAAGATCCTTGTACGAAGGCATTTTCTCCAAGATATTGTTGTCATATACAAAAGTATCATAGGTGATATTGTTGGATTTAATGATCATAACCTTCATTTTTTCAGTGTTTACAGTCATACCTGTACTAGAACATAAGTCCTTGAGGATTCTAAGATACTTACTAAGTTCATAGGGATTCCTTGGCATAATAAAAATATCATCGGTATAGAGAAGAAGGATGATGACTATACTAGCAAGAGTTGGTCCAACACAACCTACGCCTTCCAAAATTTCTTCTAACTTGTCAATGTAAATGACAAAAAGGGTAGGAGATAGGGGACAACGTTGCTTTAATCCTATATTGCAGTTAATTTCTTCTAAACAACCCTCAGTTCTCCTAAACTTGGCAATATCATTATCATACAACCTTACTGCAAGAACTCTCATCCTAGAGGGAACATTTATCTCTTATAACCTGCTACAACGGTTGGTCATAGGAACAATGTCAAAATATTTCCTAAAGTCAATGAAACAACAAAGGAGATTGGTTTAATTGTTGCAACACTCTAGTGCAATGATCATAAGCATGATAAGGTGGTCCACAGTTGAATAGTAACCTATAAAATTGTTCCGACCTTTAGCTCTTTTTTTGTGGACTTATAACCATATTCTTATTCCATTTTCCAAAATGCATCCATATAGATTGGATAAAATGGGGATATTAATAATGGTCCTATAATTACAAAGATTTCTTTTATCCCCACTTCTAAAAATAGGCACAATGAGGTTTTGATTCCAAGGTTTAGGGAAGCTCTGCTTGACTGCTAAATTGAAGATCTTGTGTATGTGAGGGATCCAGATAGGCCCTCCAATTTTTAATATTTCATCTTGGTAGCCCTCTATGTCCGTAACTTTCTTGTTTTTGAGTCACTTAACCCCAAACATTATGTGTTTTATAGAAAAAACATCACCTTCTTTAGAAATGTTTGGAATTTTGTATAGGACATTACATGATTTATAAATATTTTTAAGGTAGAAATTCGAGTCTCTCAGGGGAATCATATAATTTTCTTTAGTTTCACGAGTCATAATTTGCCATCAAAATTTCTTTGGATCTACCTTAGAAAGGTGCAAAATATTCTCTTGCTTTCTATTTATGTAGTTTATTTTTTTTCCTTTTAATTAGGGCTTTGTATCTATTAATCTTATCATATTTAAAGCACTCATTGGAGGCATCCCTAATGGATTTTCTAGCAAGCGTACACTCATTATCATACCAAGGGTTGACAATTCTAGTATTCTTTTTACACAATACTTCAATAGAGATATTTTTATGGAGGTAGAGAGGGTTGTTGTAAAATTATGATAGGCGTCTTCAATATTTTCTTATATGGTAGAATATTCAATTCATTGTGTAATTCCTTTAAAAAGACATCGGCTTTATTTGTGTCAAAAATAAGATTCCTTTGGCTACCAGAGTTATCTTCAAGGGGGTTTTGTCACTTGTGAATGATAAAGTTTAGAGTTAGGGTTAAAGGTCTATGATCATAGTCAAGATCATGGTCATTTAAAAGGTCAAAATTTACTATCTAGTTGTAAATATGGATATCCAATATCACATAATCCACAACACTACTACCTAGCCCATGGATACAAGTCATTCGATTAGATTTCAGCCACTTCATTAGACCATTGCAAATGATTAGATCTTGAGAACTACAAAGCTTGATTAGATCAATACCATATAAATTCTCGGTCAAGTCTTCTAAATTTATCATGTCTCTATTAGATAAAACAAGGTCATTGTCTAGCGAGAGAGGATTAGGGTTGGAATCGTTGCTTAAAATAATAGCTTGATTAGTTGTTGTTCTCACATTAAAGTCTCCTAGCATGAAGATACAACCTTCATTTCTAAGACTATATATATCTAGTTCTAATATTTTATAGGAACAATTTTTATCTAGATTGTTTTTTGGTATAAAAGGTAGAATTAATAGGCGCAAAATAAAAAACCGCTATATACATATTCTTAGCATTGATATATGAAATTTCCATCCAAATGAATTGATTGAGAGGGTCCTTTTTATGAAGAAAAATGTGAGGATAAATGTGTGTTCTTATGTAACAAGTTATGCCTCCAATCCCTCTATGGGAGGAATTCTTTATCCATGTTGACCAAAACATAAATTGGTCTATGTTAGGGACCTTAGATTGCTCATGCTCCCAAATTTCAACTAGAAATATAATATCAACTTCACTTGGGATCCAACTTGATATAGACCCTTGGTTCCAAGAAAAGACCACAATATAAATCTGACTATGTGAGGGACCTTAGATTTCTCATGCTCCCAAGTTTCAACTAAAAATATAATATCAATTTTACTTGGGATCCAACTTAATATAGGAACTTTGTTCCAAGGAAAGCCTGCAACAGTTCCAAGAAAGGATTTAAAGTGTCTCAAATTGCTATTTATTGTTATCATTTTTCTCTCTATCCCTAATAATAACTTTTTGATTCCTAATTATTTCCCATTTTCTTTCCTTTTTGGATTCCTTTACTGTTTGAACCTCCTTCCTTAATTTAGCTCGATCTTATGGAATGAGGTTTTCATTTATAAATATGCTAGACCCTTTTAAGCTCAAATTTTTACTATGTATGTCATATTAATGGGCATTAGAGCTTACCATAACTTGAAGAAACCTATCTATTCAATTATTTTTCCTAGCCTTTTTTCTTCTTTAAGGTCCATTGTTTCAATTTTGTGATTTATTTTTTAATTCCTCCTTGGCTATTGCTAATGTGTCCTCATCTTTTTTTTCTTTTATACCAAAAAATATTTGGTTCAAGGCTATTTTGTTATTCTCATGGTCTAACTCTATGAGATTATTCATTTCCTCTTTCATAGGTTTGATATCCAAAAATTATGAGGTTCAAGGATCTTTTGTTACACTCATGGTCTAACTGTATGAGATTATTCATTTCCTCTTTCATAGGTTTTGATATCCAATTTGTGTTCCACACTATTTAGGGCCAAATTGTTAATTATCTTTTCTTCTAGCTATTTGATCTTGTCCCTAAGATTGTTATTTTCTTAGACCTCTCTTTCATGCCTTAATTTTTTTTTCTTGATTCTATTTTTTCTATTTCTTGTAATCTAGCCTCCATTTTTTTTTGTTTGCTAGTTTGTTTGTCACCTGTGGGACTAGCCTGTGGCCGAGAAACCCCGACTCAGGGGCATCTAAGCTGTCAAAATCACCCAGGGATCGCACCCGACTTCAACCACACCAACCGTTAATATGGCTAGATTTTTTGTCCCCACAAGTTTCGAACGGGTGACTTTAACATCACGGAGTGCCTTAACAACACACTCCGTCACCGACTGTCCTACACCTCAGGGAATAATCTAGCTTCCATTTGAGATGAATCTCAAACCCTAATAGTTTGATTTGAATCTCAAACCCTAATAGTTTATTGTCTATGTGTCTCTAAATATTATCTTCTAAGGATCCAAATTTATTATCAAGCATTGGTACTAAATCACTTTGAAGCATTGCTACTAACTGGCTTTGAAGTTTGGATTCTCTCTGTTCTCTAGTTGTTTTTCTATTGATTATATATATTCATGCTGACTGCCAAGGTTACTTTGTTAGGACTTAGATTTATGTATCAGTGGTGAATTACTCATATTGAAAAGAAAAATAAATAAATAAGAAACTTGTCCACCTATTCACTGTAGAGATAAGATTCACCTTGAAGATATATTATTGTTTTAATTCTATGACTATGTATTCACCCCATCAATTCACCTCAAACATAATATTCACTCACCCCAAATATATCAAGCCATCAATTCACCCTAGAGATAATATTCAAGGCAACAATTCACCTTAGAGATAATATTCACCAGTATAGAGATAAATAATATTCACTCACTAGACAATATCACCAACACA
Organism: Picea sitchensis; assembly: GCA_010110895.2. Lineage (NCBI taxonomy): Eukaryota > Viridiplantae > Streptophyta > Pinopsida > Pinales > Pinaceae > Picea > Picea sitchensis. The sequence continues at coordinate 55,204 of SNQJ01S0020705.1, read as the reverse complement.
AATAATAGTAGCCACCACTATATGTATACAAAGATATATTTTATACATGTTTATATTCATTTAATAAGCTTATAGTATTAAAAAGAAAATAAATAAAAGATTTGTTTTTGTTAGTGTTTATAAAAAAAATATCTTGATCTTTTATAGTTAAGAGATTAAAATTTCTTTTAAATAGTAAATGTTAGTTTTACTAGATTAATGATCCAAGATCCATAAATATTTAGTAGAAGTGAACTTCATCACTAACAAGAAGTTTCATGTGATAGTGACCTATTTGAATACTCTCCCCCATTAAATTATGATAAATTTTATCACTATAAAAACATCAATCTAAAAGTTTCATGTAATAGTGACCCACTTGAATACTCTCCTCCCATTAAATTATGATAAATTTTACCACTATAAAAACACCAAACTAAAAGGTACCATCCCATGCAAAATGAATCTAATTTAACTATAATATTAATGCATTGTAACATTTTGGATTCCTTATCAAATTGAGTGATGAATGCGTCTCTAAACTTTAGGAATTCCTCATCGGTAAAATAATGAATAAGGAATTCTCTAATCGTTATTATACTAAGGCATGGTATATATCATTGAGTTAGTGTTGACTAACTATTAATCAATGGTTGACCATAAAATATGTATCCATTTTACCAAAGTTTTACCAAAGTTTTGATAAATAATATTTTTAGTAAAATTTTAAATGTGATTTATCTCATCTCTTATTGGCCAAAGACTTTAAAGTCTTATTGCAGCCTTCACTCCTTCCAATGCAATTGTAATGTTATTTTTTTTTSCAAGAAAAAAATTACTCGAATTATATTATATATATAATTCATTTTACACTGCAAGCCCTGTCGGGCTGTGACCAGTATTACAATGGAAAAAAACTCGCCCAAATACTATCAGAGAGTTACAGATCAGAACGAGTTTATGAGCCGTCCAGTGTTGTTCTAAGTCTGCAATCTATGTCTGCTGTCGCCAGGTAGGCCGTGGTAAACTCTGTCAGTGAGGGAGCACCCAATGCACTAAAAATTCACACACTGTTGAAACTGTCTTTGTAACCAGCGAGCAAAGAATCTGATCGCTCCTGTACTAAGCCAGTTTTTGCCGAAATATCAGAGTAATAAACTCTGCCAGAGAGGGAGCACCGATTACAATGGAACAAAACGCACAGTTGATGCAGACACCTATGCCAGGAGAGTACGTTAAGGAATCAGAGCAAGCACCCTGCTCTTTCGAACAGATTTATGTTGGTGATGGGGCTATCAAGGCCATCTTCGCAATGATAGATAGATAGTCTCCCCAACACCTCGCAGAGAGCCTTTTTGGAAAGAGCATCCGCCTCCTTGTTGATAATTCTGGGAATGTGCTGGAACTTAATATACTTGAAAATCTTTAAGAGAGACTTCGTTTTGTCCTTCCAACCTTCTATCTGAACCGAATGGAGCTTGCTCTTATTGTTAATCCAATCAATAATAATGCGAGAGTCTCCAAGAACCAGAAGGTGATCTAGTGACCAAAGAGAGGCAAGAGCAAGGGCTGTCCATAATCCTAAAAGTTCAGCTTTTGTATTCGAGCCCTCCCCACAATTTATGTACCAGTTGGTAATTCTCTTCTGATGTGATTTGAAGAAACCCCCAGCTCCGCAACATAGGCCATTAGATGCAGCAGCTCCATCAAAGCACGCCAGTGTGTAACCTTCGGTCAGAGGGATCATACAAATCTTGGGAGTAAAAGTCTTGATAGAAGAGGGTTGCCAATGAAAGGAGGCCCAAACTCTGTGGGCAACCGCCTGTAAGGAAGGAGAGTGTCCGTCGAATATCACTCTATTCCTTTCTTTCCAAATCTGCCAGCTAATGTGTACAACTAGGCTCGGGGGGTTCGACTTTTGTGTGATCCAATCACTAAGACAAGCCTTGAAAGTAGGACCTCTCCAAAACACCGGTTGTGGGAGAATCTTTGACGTTAGCTGCCATACCTCCTTTGCGAATGGACAATGAACCAATAGATGGTGCACATCTTCAACATCTAGCTTACATAAGGGACAAAAGCCCATACCCTCCCAGCCTCTATGTCTGAGAGCCTCCCAGGTAAGAATTTTCTTTTTTCCCGCCAGCCAGGTAAATAACTTTAATTTGAGAGGGAGCTGCCAATGCCAGATTTGTCTAGTCCACGAGTAGTCAACCTCCAGACTCATCTGTTGCAGGAAGGCATTATATATATTTTTGACTGTGAGGGAGCCCGTAGCGTCACCCCCAGCCCAAAGCAAACTATCAGGTTGATCAGAGAGAGTGATCCCGGCTCCTTTGAGGGCTGTTGTAAAACTGCTCCATTATGAAGCCAGCGGTTCTTCAAGGGACAGAGTATCACTGTCCAGCCAGTCATCTAGTAGGGAAGAGGCAGCAATCGATCTCTTAATTTGTGCCAGAAATTTGCAGTCCAACGCCTCCAGTCGCGCGCACATCAATGATGTGAGGATAGATTGGTCACCCAGACCAAGAATCTTGTCTCAGCCAATAAGAATTTTGGATCCAGTAAATGGCTTCCACCTTAGCCAGTGGAGAATGACATGAGAGGATGCGACCAATCCTTTCCAGTAAGGAGAAGCCCAAGGTTGAATAAGATTCGGCTTTCTAATCCAGTTTGTAATGGAGAGGGAACCCAAGTATTTGGCTTTGATAAGCTGACTCCAGATACTATTCACGGAGAGTGCTCTCCAAAAGGAGCAAGGCAGTAGAGCAGAATTGAAAAGGGAGAGAATCTTCAGCCCCCAGCCCCCTGCTGTTCGAGGCTTGGACAGTTCTTGCCAATTGCAGAGGTGAAATCTACGGTTGCCAGCTTGGTCATTCCATAAGAAGTTGAAGGTTAATCTCCGGAGGATCAATATAATCTTTGTTGGAATCCGCTCCAGTGACATCCAGTACACCGCCAAGCCTTCCAAAACCGACTTGACCAGGATGTAGCGGCCCCCAATCGACAACCACTTGTTACACCAGAAGTCGATTTTTTTTTTGAAGAGTGCCACGAGCCAAAGCCAGTCTCCAGGTGAAGAAGATCCTAGCTTGAGATGGTAGCCAAGATAGGTGAAGCCTTCACTTAGATTAATAAAAGGGAGGGGAATGATGTCTTTTAAAAGATGCAGTTCTGTTTCAGTGATGCCCCAATAGTGAACAGAAGATTTTGTGAAATTTAGAGACAGTCCCGAGGCTAGACTGAATAGTTGCAGAGTTTCCATAATGACTAGCCATTCACCCGGATCGACTCTCAAGAGAATAAGCACATCATCACAAAACATGAGATGAACAAGCTTGAAGTAATTTGTGAAATTAATGCCCACCAGTTGCTGCTCCTCAACTCTTTTGGCAAGTAGATGGCTGAGTCCTTGCATTATTAAGATGAAAAGGAAGGGTGAAAGAGGGCATCCTTGACGGAGGCCCCTTTCACTCTTGAAAAAGCTAGAAGGCTCGCCATTGATTAGAACGCCAATATTTGCATTTGAGACACAAGAAAGAATCCAATTGCTGAACTTTTCTCCGAACCCCACAGAAAAAAGGATTAGTCTAAGGAATTCCCAGTCGATATGGTCGAAAGCTTTATGGATATCTAGCTTCAAGACTAGCGCTTTGATATTTTTATGTTTGATGCTATGTAAGCATTCGTGGGCCGTTGCAATTGCGTCTTGAATCCTTCGACCTTTCAAAAAACCTAGCTGCTCAGCTGAAATATATCTTTGAAGGAGAGGCTTTAATCTTTCTGAAATCACTTTGGAAATAATCTTGTAAACGAGATTACAGAGAGATATTGGCCGGAAGTCGCTGAAGTCCTGTGTTTGAAGCTGCTTCGGAATTAAAACCAAAAAAGTGGAATTAGTGCTCCCTAAAATCTTACCTTTGATGCGCGAATCTTCAACCATCTGGAGAAGGTCCTCTCCCACGAGGTCGAAAAAATGGAGAAAAAACTCAGACGTCCAGCCGTCTGGCCCAGGGCTTCGTTCCTTCTTGAGATTTTGAAGAATAGATTTGATCTCCTTCAGGGAAACATGGGCATAGAGGGAGGCGGCTTCCTCTGCTGTAACCATCGTGGGAAAAAGACCGGCCGTATAACCCTTCTCCTGAAGATTATGGTTGTTCTGAGCACTGTAAAGGAGTTTGAAGTAGTTGGTCGCTGCTGTCTTAATCGCCTCCTGACCCCGAATGACTTCGCCCCCAGTATTTTTAATGGACCAGATGCTCTTCTTTGATCTATTAAAACTTGCAACCTTATGGAAAAATTTAGTGTTGGAGTCTCCAAGTTTAAGCCATGTTGCTCTGCTGCGGAGCCGCCACGTTTTTTCCTGTGATGAGAGGATCGAGTTTCTAATTGATTCCAGCGAGCGTAGTCTGTCAGCATCCTCGGGATTTAAAGCTGTTATGGACGCCTTTTGGATGGTCTGTTTAATCTCACTTTCCAGCGAAACCAGTCGGGCCTGTTCCTCTTTATTTTTAGTGTGTAGCCACGATTTAGTGGATGTCTTCAAAGTTTTCAACTTCCATGCAAGTCAGCGCTGTGCATTTGTTTCCGAGTCAAAACAGGGGTCGCTCCAAACGGTGTTAACCAAAGCATTGAAGTCTGGTTCAAAGTTCCAGTTGTGGTTATATTTGAAGGGGATCGAGCAATTACGTTCTGTGAGGCGAAGCTGTAGAAGAATGGGAGCATGGTCGGACAGGAAGGGGTGTTCCACCCATGAAGACGGAAAAATGGATGAAGACAAGTACTCTTCTGCTACGAGGAATCGGTCTAAACGCCTGGCAATGGCTTCTGTCCCCGATCTGCCATTCCTCCAAGTGGGAACGAGCTGGTCTGGAAGGATATCGGTCAGCTTATTAAAGGCAAATATATTTCTGTAAAAAGCTTCAGTAGCCCCCGGCACGTAGCAACCCCCCCAGTTCTCGGTAGCAGAGAGGATTATATTGAGGTCACCACCAATGATAAGTGAAGGTATGGCAAGTAATCCACTATCTGCCAGATTCGACCAGAATCTCTTACGGTCAGTGCAGGGGCCATAGAGATTGAGGAACGCAATCTCTCGGGAAGTAACAAGGCAGTGTCCTAGACAAAGAATGCCTCCAATATTCAATGTAGGTCTCAAGTCGAAGACACTAGGCTCCCAGGCCACCAATAAGCCACCGGAATTGCCTATGGAGCCAACAGCCACAGTAAACCAAGAAGGACGAAAAACGAACATAAAATCTCTTGCTTTCTGTGCCTCAGAAAGCGTTTCTTGCAAAAAAACTATATCCGGCTTTGAACGCTCCAGTAGTCTCCTGAATGAGGCAGCCTTGAGAGTGCCTCCAATCCCTCGGATGTTCAGGGAGAGAACTATCATTGATTTGATCGAGCAATGGCCTTCAATGCTCTAAGGGCCTTTCCTTTCTGGATCGGGATAGCTGGGACGCTCTGGACGGAGGTCAGGAGTTCCTTTTGTTTTCTGGAGCTTCTCGTCTGTAGCGGGGAAAGTTCTGTTCCAATGCCTCTCGACCACACTAAAGTTTTTTCGCCTTTTACCTGCCCAAGAGTGGAAGAACTTCCAGGCTCTACACTTGGACAGATGAGTTCTTTGCCCCTGTAAATGGCGAGATGTGGATCTATTCCAGGTACAAAGGTAGGTGGGGTCGAGGAGGTCAACTCATCTAAAAGGTCTGTAACCACTTCTTCGGGCTGTCCAAAGCCTGGGGGGTCCAAGGGTAAAGCATCAGAATTAACAACCAAGGGAGGGTATAAGGGCTCTCTGTCCGAAAAAGGGTTTGGAGAAGGGTCGGCCTGTGACTGTGGAGGGGCGGAAGGGAAGGAATGAGGTTCCTTTTCCGGGGTGTTTGTCTGGCCTGTAGTTCGATTTGTGAGCCAAGGGAAACTTTGACAAGAGAGCTTTTCTGCCTCAGTGAGAGTTGAAAAAAGAGATGGGCAGATCTGGAAAACTTTGTTTAAAGGTGAGTCAGTCGGTCCAGAAACAGGGCGAGGGTATGTGGGAGGAACCTCCAGGAAGTCAAGGGAGGGGTTTGTGTCTACATATTCGGGTGGATTAACGAGAAGATCCCTTTCTTCGGATTGTTCAGAAGTAGACTTACCCGGACATGTGCGCCAAAGGTGACCCGTTTCCCGACAGTTGTTGCACCGGAAGGGGATCCCCATGTAGTCCAGAGACTGCTGAAACTTGCGACCTCGCCAAGAGATTTCTAAAGTTTCCGGGAGACCTGTAGTAATGTCCATTTCCACCAGTACTTTCCCCATTTTTCTCGAGGGATTGTCTATTAATTTAGAGTCGAGTGCTATGAACCTTCCGAGAGAGTCTCTAATCGCTCTGTAGGCCTCTTCGTTCCATAGGTGTAGGGGAAGGCCCGGAAGTAAGACCCACAAGTGTCTTAGTTGGAAGTATTTTGTATCCGGGTTAAATGTCAGCCTCCAGCGCTTCAACATGAGACTGCTTCCATCAAAGACCCATAACGATGAGAGTAGAAGAGTTGAGTCTTCAGGGGTCCTGCAATGGAAGCCTAGCCATCCATTCTTTAGGTAAAGTATTTCAGGAGAGTAGCCTATGAGAGGCACCCAGTGAGTGTTAATCCAGTCAGCCATCCTCTGTGTACATAAGCTTTTGTAAGAAAGTCTTCCTACGAGGGAGCAGGTTGACATTTTGCAAAGATTTTTGAAACCAACTCCGTCCCCCAGCACCAGTCGGGAAATCTTCTTTTTTGCCTTCCAAGCCTTTCTACTAACTGGAGCTCTGTGTACTGTGTGAGTAGCTTTGGGAAAAGCTGTAGAAAAGGGAAGTAAAGGAGATCTCGAGCCACCAGGTGTATGAATGTTGCTGTCCAGCTCTTTTGAATATGGGAGTGGATGGACCGGAATGGAAAAAGGCTTATTTGTGAGAGGTGTCTTGGCGGGAAAGGACTGATGCCTGGCAGAAAGTAAGTCTATTTGGTCAAAAAATCCTTCATGTTCCCAAATAATCTCATCGGAAGGAGGTAACAAATGGTTGGTCAGAGAATCCATATGGATGACTAAGAGGTCCACTTGCTTTTCTCTTGGGTGGGTGACAGTGCGGAAATGGGCCCAAGAATCTGTATGGTCGGGTTGCAGGAATATAGGAGGCAACAGGTCCGTGACTAGGGTCAGTAACAATTCTCAGGCCTGCCCACTCAAAAGGTCTCGAAAAGTGTTATGTCAGTCTGTAAAGGAAAAAAGTAGAACAAGAGCTCGAGCAAGTGGAGAGTTGTAAACCGGGATCTGCCCTGAGTCAGTAAAAGACAAAGAGCTTGTAGAGCACTCTAAGGAACTATAGAGAGTATCCTCTCAAGGGACTGTTAGCTGTAAGGGAAGACTGTAAAAGGAGGGTCAGTAGAAGATAATGAGAACAAACGGTAAGTGTCAGCTAACCCCCAAAAATAAACTATAAGGTGTCTGTGGTCCCGGGTCCCTGTCCGTGGGCAATGCTGAACAGAGGTTCGAGGACAAAAGCAATGTTGGAAGGGCAATGGATAAGAAAACGTGTAAGGCAGATGCTGTAAACTAACCTCCGAATAAAAGGTGTAGGTGGATACTAGAAGAGGTCAGAGCCAGACAGTAAAGAACATCAAGAATAGTTACCTCAAAATATCACTGATTCGGAAATGTGCACCCGACAGAGAGCAGCTCTAAAGTAGATGGTAGCTAACAACAGAGGGTTTAAGTGAACGGTTGGTAAACGGCTGGGAAAGGGTGGAGGTCAAGTCGCCTGGTTCGCCTTCGCAGTTCTGGACCTGGTTCGAATTTCATTTTCCCGCCCCCCATCGATTCTTAATATTGATTCAAAAGTGGGGAAAAATATTGTAATGTTATTTATTATGTTGTAGACTTTTATGGATAAAAGTGGACACATTCAATAATATTAAAATAATATTAAATATCTCTTTTTATGTTTTTAGCTCCTTACATTTCATTGTCCATCTATCAAAGCAAAGGAACATGGAGTGTAATATTCACTTCTTTTGAGGAAGCTTAATTGTAATAAATTAATTTATATTAATTTATTTTTAAATAATAAAAAAATATTATTTATTTCTTTCCTTGTTTACCAAAAATGTGTTGAGTTTTCTATAGTTTTAGATTAAATATTAGAATTATTATTATTTTTAAATACTTATATTTATTTATTTGTTGTATTGACAAATAAAATTGAGTCTTATTGCACATTCTTGACTTCGAGTAATAAAAAAATTAATGTTTCATGTTTTATTAAAAAACATCAGTCTAAGCTAGGCTTAGCAAGTTACATAATTGCGTCCTGCAATCCATGCACTTAGTGGAAAAAACTTTTAATGTTTTCATTAAAAAGCTTACTATTGACAAAATAAATATTTATAACTTCATTTTTAAATCAAAATAAAATTAATACAAGCTTTAGATAATCTAATTTCATATTTTTACTACAAATTTATTTAAATAACATTTTTCATTTATATTCATATCTTACTATGTAAATATAATTGTAGATACCATTAGTAATATATTATCTATACTATTTTAAAACATTTGATTTCTTACTATGGATTACTCTCTTGCATTGTTTTCATGTATTCAAATTTCGGCAGGTATTTGCTACCATATAGCCTTGTTTGAAGTGCAGTGCCCGATTGTTGACGAAACACTGCTTGTGAATAAAATTCGTTAAAGGAAAACAATGTGTAAATGGACACATATCGTACAAGAAAGTGAGATGAATATAACATTATCTCATTTTCAAGAAACTTCCCTGCAACTTCCTCGGAGAAGGTACAAAACTATTTTAAAAACGTACCTGCATTCTTTGCTTCGTTGCAACTTCCTCATAAAAGCAAAAGTACAGAAATTTATTTTCAAATATTAACATCATCTCATTTTCATGAAGCTTCCTAGCAGTTTCGTCATGAAAGGAGCTTTATTTCAAAAATATATAATGCTGTGCATGAGATGGGGGACCATACAGAAAAGAAAAGAGTGACATGAGAGCTAAAAATATAATGGTATCATATTTTATATATGTTTTGTTAATAAGAAAAGTATAAAATTTGTGATTTTAAAAGTTAAAGTAAAGTTTTAATAGTTATGCATTAATCAAGTAAGCTAATTTTTCATTATAATTTTTAGACTTCTAATACTAAAAAAAAAGTGATGAAAATACTAAAATTATAGAATTTAATATCTGTTTTTAAATATACATTAAAAATTCATTGTGACATACAACAATGCCATGCCATACAAAAATTTGCAATGATATTGCACTGTTTTGGATTTTTTTTTATGAAACTAAATCATAAGCGTATGTAGACTGTTCATAATGTGTAAATTAATACAAAAATAAATATGAATTAATAAAATAAATTCATATTAAATAGTATTTTAATCTTTGATTATATTATCTATGATTATGATTATATAGAAATTGTAGATAAAGCAAAATATCAGTTGCATAAAAAAATATTAAGTTTACCATCTCAAAATGATGTTGTTATATATTATATTATAAATTTAAAAGTATAAATGAATATATATATAGGAAATTATATATATATAATTTTCTCTTTATTTTTTTTTTTTTTTTTTTTTTTTTTTTTTTTTTTTTTTTTTTTTTTTTTTTTTTTTTTTTTTTTTTTTTTTCTTGAAATTTTTTATTGAAAAATTAAGGTTTTCATTTTAGATATTTCTTGGTTTAATTTTTTTTAACTGGTGTTCTAATATTATTCATAAAACTTTAGTTTTTTTGAATTATTTTTATTATTTAAAATTTTTTTTATAACAGTTGAAATTTTTTTCTCATAATAATTAACTTTAAATTTTAGTCATATAAATATTCAATTAAACATTTTTTTTCTATTATTATTTCGGTTTTATTTGTTCATGGAATGTCTACTCTAAAAGTTCAATATTTTATACATAATTTGTTTAAAAGCTCCTTATCAACTTTTTCAAATTAAACTCAGTTTTGAGATGTTGAAATTGGCTTAAATATCAACCAAACACTCTTTTCTATTATGATTTCAATTTTATTTGTCCCTCATGATGGTGGAGTGTCCTCCTAAACTCTAAACTTTGAATGTTTAGATATTTTATATATAGTTTATCTGGAAAGCTCAGGCAACATCACCAATCCTTTCAAATTAGATCCAATTTGGGGATGTTGAAATTGGATTAGTTGGTTAGTGTAGTGCCATTAAAACTTTGCTTTAACTTCCAAAGTGAGCCAGTTAAGATCATTAAACTTTGCTTTAACTTTCAAGTGACAAGTTAGATACTAGATTGTCAGTTTGACTCTTGACTCTTGGCATAGATAATTTTATAGAGTAGTCTAAACTTTCTACCTTTTGGTTGTTTTTGTGATTTTTATGGGAATCAGGTGTGAGGAATAGTTTGGATTTGAAGATTTCAATATAATGCAAATTTAGGAGGATTTGAAGATTTCAGTGACTATAATGGAGATGCCCCAGGGGTTTTCAGCAGGATGAATCCATTTATGCATTTATAAATACAATTTAAACAACAAAAAAATAGAGATTTTGTCCAAATTTAAATGACCAGATTCAAATGAAAAACACCGAAAAAAAAATAAAAAAACCATTAGCAAACCCTAATTTTATTGTAGGTATTGCTAGTGTTTTTGTCAACGCACTGTTAACAAAATCAATTTACGCCTGTGCAAACGAAAGGAAGGAAGATATGTTGGCTTGTCTCCTGTGCAAACGAAAGGAAGATGTGTAGGACTCTCGTTCACATAAATGCCTAAATGCTACCGTACATACTTGCTGTCTCTCGTATCCAGGTAGCGACAATACACAAATATTCCAAAACCTGAATCGTTTATAAGAATGTCAAATACGTTGACGTTTTATTATGTATATTGGCATAAGTAGATACAGTCGAATTAGGTCATGCCATTTTGCAGGTTGAAGAGATCCACGTCCGTTACGAAGTTATTATCGAACAGTGGTTGAGACCTAACTGACAGAGAGTCCACGGATCCGTGCAACAGTAGGAGGGGGACGAAGCTTCATCGAAAGGGGCTCGGATAGAATCGAAATAGACACACAACCTCCACTCTTAAAAAGGATGGGACGGCTGCACTTGTTTGGTAGGTGGACGGTTTCACATGCACAGATGGAAGTGGAATGCAAGCTGCTACGTTCATTCACTCGTTGCAGATCTGGATTTATGAAGTTGACGACGGGATAACTACTGCAAATGAGTCGTCCACGTCGGAGGAAGCTTCATGGAAAAAGGGTCCGATGGGGTTGTGGATCTTGGAGTGGATCCGTGCAAGAAGAGGAAGTTTCAAGGAAAGAGTCTGGGATGGGGAATTTGAGATGTACATCGAAACAAAGAGGCAACTTCCATGTCCAACTATTAAGAGGATGTGATGAAGTTTCATGGAGAGAGGCTCGGATGGGGAATTTGAAGTGGACTTAGAAAAGAGAGATAACTTCCATCTCCAACTCTTAAAAGGATGGGATCTGAATAAGGGATCAAATTTGAAGCTTTAATGGTTTTTCAAGATCCATCAACCTCATCCATAGGATGGATGGGATCTGAACCAGGGACCAAATTTAAAGTTTTAATGGTTTTTCAAGATCCATCGACCTCTTCATAGATGTAAATTAAATAATTTTGTTTACAAAATAAATTAATAAAATATTCTCAATTACCAAGTAAGGATTATTCCCTATCATATTGAAATTGAAAGACAATCATTCTTGTAACTTGTCAAAATTTAGATTTTGAGAATAACCATGTGGAATTAGGGAGGAAATGGCAAGTAGGACTGATTATGTTAACTCCTTTTGTAATTGTTTTATGTTTACTTTCCTTAATGTATAGTGATATTTTTATGGCCACTAATTCCATGTAAGATATGTGTTTCATTTATCTGTGCCATGTAGCATTATTATACATTCATTTTAACTTATAATTCTCAGTTGTTCTTTTATTGCTTTTAGTGTTTAATGGATTTACAATGGATAATTATGATAGTATTGACAACATGATCATTGATTTCAATGGGAGAGGAATTACTCAATCTCCCTCACTTGTATGTCTTAGAAAGCAATGATATTATTAACTCTTTATCATTGAAATAGGGATTTGTGAAGTGGAAAAAATAATTACTAGTGTGTGGAAATTAATGGTTTTTCAAAAGAAAGAAGAAACAACAAGGCATGAAATCTTCTTAAACCCTCCATGGATGTTTATCTTCTCTTTTGAATTTTAACATGACAAGATAACTACTGCAAATGAGATGTTTCATGGAAAGAGGGTTGGATGGAGAAATTGAAGTGGACATAAAAATGGAAAAACAACTTCAGTGTCGAACTCTTAAAAGGATGGGATGGAGTTTCATGGAAAGAGGTTCACATGAGGAGTTTAAAGTGTAGAGACAACTTCCATGAAAACTCTTAAGAGGATGATGTGTGGAACATTGATCAAATTTGAAGTCTTTATGGTTCTTCAAGAATTATTCCTTCTTTCATAGAAGGACACTATATAATTTATTCTGCAAAGGAAATTTAAACACTAAATAAAAGAAATTTAAAACAAAAAAATTACTTATCAATCACCAAAGTAAGGATTATTAGTATAACATCCAATAGAATGTCACTTACTCTCATATATCAATATTTAATTTTTAAAAATAAATGCATGGAACTAGAGAGGAAATGGTAAATAGTGGTGGTAATATTAACTCCATTTGCAATTTTTTTATACTTGCTTTCCACAAATGTACATTGGTACCCCTCTTGCCATTAATCTCAATTATTAATAATGATAACACTCACAACATAATCATTGATTTGAATGACATATAGATTACACTGCCATCTTCACTTCATACATCCTAAAAGGTAATGATATTATTGACTCTTCCTCAATGGCGTAGGGATTTGTTAAGTGGAAAGACAATTAATAGCATGCTGAAAATAATGGTTTTGCAAAAAAAATAAAAGATGGAACATTCCCCAACCAAAATTCTCATAAAATTAGAAAATTTAAATCTAAACTAATTTCTTGTAACTTACCAGCTACAAATTTCAACCACATTTAACTATTTTGATACCATGAACTAGATGCATCTACAACATTCTAAAATGAGCATAAAATGCAGATAATAAACTCAAATACAACAACATATAAATCGTCCTCAAACACATATTTAATGCACATCAATTAAACTCAATATGCAACATAGAGACAAGATAAAACACTTATCTTTTAAAAATGGTTGTGCAACCAACTCCTTCGGAAGAAGGTTCCACCCAACCATAGACTTGTTGTCCCAAATATCAAAATAATGTCACTCATGAGGTGGGGCTAGCAATCCAAAAAAGAAGGTGGTCTCTCATTGTCCACTCATAGCTCATAAATCCCACAACCCACTGGTATTCTCCTACAATTATTCCAATTTTCCACTAGCTATATTCCTCTATACCTACCCAACCCAAGGAATGTACCCCTTCACTGCTCTAAGTCCATCAAGAGTCTAATTAATTTATTAGGGAATCTCTAGCACATGTAACCAGGAATCTCATTACTAAAAACCTCAAGGAAACTCACTGCTAGGAAAACTACCAGAGAAAAAACAACAATCACTTGTTGTTATAGTTCAACTCACAAAGGAGTGCACTCTTCAGGCGTGACAACCTGGCTATTCAATCTTGTACTCCAAATATTCTCTAGAATTCACCCTCCATGATTGCTCCAACTGCAAATATCTTATTTTCCTCTTCTTTGTTTGAGGTTCATGAAAAACCTTGACTGTATAAAACTATTGTAACAGTATCTCACTACTAGAAAAATAACAACAATCACTTGTTGTTACAGTGAAACTCACAAAGGAGTTCACTCTTCAGGCCTGACAACCTAGCTATTCAGTCTTGTACTCCAAATCTCTTATTTTTCTCTTCTCTATTTGATGTTCATGAAAAACCTTGATTGTATAAAATTGTTGTAACAACCCATACAAATTTCCTCTTTTTTATTACTTTCTTGACTTACACACTTCCACAAGATGATTGTACTTAGCTCCCATGCTCCTAATAACTATGGAATATGACTTCACACACCCACTCTCTTACATGCATTCAATTATTTTCTTTTGAAACACTCAACAATAAAATGGAAGGTTCATATACCAAAAATAGTTTTAGGAAGTGGGTTGAATTAATAAGCATGGGTAATTCTCCTTTGGATCCCTCTATTAGAAATTCTCTTAGACCCTCCCCTCTCTTGTGGATTAATCATCCCCCATCTCTATCCATGTCCCCCAGCAGATGACATCGCATTTTATTATTAAAATTCATAAATACAATTTGCACATACATCGCTTGGTCGTGGCCACATTTCATATCTACATTATGAATTAATTAATTTGGGGATTATAGTTGGGACATTATGTTTTCCCTCCCCTACAATTGTGCACTATCCTCGATGCACACTATGTCGATATACATGCACAAATTTACATCATAATACTAAGAAATAAAAATTTAACAATTTTATGACTCCAATAGTAGTTCCAACCAAAATATTGTATTCCTATTAACCCATTGACCCAAGGAATGTACCCATTTCATTGATCTCAGTTCATCGGGTTATACATCTCTTTTATTAGGGCCCCCAGCGTAAGTTGTATAGGACACAAAGATGTGGTTCCAAAACTCTAGCTGCTCAAAATGGAGTCTTGTATTCTTATATTTTGTTTTCTTCAAAATTAAAAAAACATTGTGGGTACTACCCCCGCATGTTTCTTCATGTTCCCATGTTCTGTATTCAATACCATAGAAAGTCCATTGAACATTTACCAACCCTATGGATTTGTTCTTGACCACTTTTAATTTTCGATCTATGATGTGTACTAGTTCAACCGAGAAATCCCCTTCATGTTCCACCTGGATCACAGTAAAATAAATTATGTGGTTAGGTTCAGGCACATATTTATTTAATAATGATACATGGAGTACATTATGAACTCTCATGGATGCAGGAAATGCCAACATGTATGCAACCGACCCTATCTTTTCTAGGATTTCAAAAGGTCCACAATATCTTGCTGCCAACTTTGGGTAGCTTCCTAATCTTAGTGAACTTCTCTTCTCTTTCAATTTTAAAAACACATGTTCGTAGACTTTAAAATCTTTGAAAACTCTATTCTTATATGCACAACGTTTTTTCCTATCCTGGGAAACCTTTAAATTCTTCTTTATCTTTGTCATTTTCTCTTCCATTTACTTTAACAAATCTTGCCCGATAATATCTTTGTTTGTTAGATTATCCCAACTTACTAGTGTGTTACACTTCCCACCGTACAATGCTTCAAATGAGCTCATCTTTAATGAGGCTTGATACCCATTATTGTAAGCAAATTCAACTAAATTAATATAATACTCCAACTTTGATGGCTGGTCCATCACATACATTCTCAGCATGTCTTCAATTATTTTGTTAGTCCTCTCCTTTTTCCCATCCAACTTTGGGTGATACATTGTATTGGGATTTAGATTTGTTCCAAAGCCTTTGAACAAACCTTTCCAAAAATTGGATGTGATTTTTAGATCTTTGTATGAAACAACTTCCTTGGGCACTCCATGTAGTCAGACAACTTCTTTCATGTAGATTTTTGCAATAGCCTTGTGTGTAGTCTTTACTAGAATAAAATGTGTTTCCTTAGTTAACCTATCCATCGCCACCATGATGGAATCTTGTTGCTTCACTATTCTAGGAAGCTTTGTAATGAAATCGACTTTACAACCTCCCACTTCCATTTTGGAATGGAAAATGGCTATAACATCCTCCATGGATGTCTAGGTTCAATCTTCATTTTCTGTCACACTAGACATCTAACTATGTAATTAGTCACTTCTTTCTTCAATCTAGGCCAAAAATATTGGCTTCTTAAAGCCACAATTGTTTTTCGATATCCTAGGTTCCCAACATATAACACATTGTGCATTTCCGTCATCATTATATTTTTCAACTCATTGGAATTCGACACACATTTTTCCTTTGGTCATGAGAATTCCATTTTCTTTTAGCTCAAAATATTTAAATTTATGTTGTAAATTGCCTTATTGTAATGTTTTTTTTTTAAAATAATGTTGATCTAAATTTGTTGTTGAACTAATTTTATCTTTCATATCAGTACTGTACATGCTAACAACTACAATATGCATCTCATGTGCTCTCCTACTGAGTGCATCAACCACTTGGTTTTCTTTTTCTTTGATGTGCTTAATTTGAAAGTCATACTCACTAAGAAATTCCAACCATCTCGTTTGTGTGACATTTAATGTGGGTTGTCCAAACAAATGTTTCAGACCACAATGGTTTGTCCTTAGTTCAAATTTCGTCCCCATTAAGTAATGTCTTGACATTTTTAACGCATGAATAATGGTTGCTAATTCCAAGTCATCTGTAGCATAATTCTTCTCATGGTCTTGTCATTTTCTGGACTCATAGCATACCACGGGATATTTTTGTGTGAGGACTCCACCAAGCCCTTCCTTACATGCATTAGTGCATAAAAAAAATATTCATCTGCATCTGCGATCTTCAAGATTGGTGCACTGGTCGATATGTCTTTCAGTTGATGAAATATTTTTTCATGTTGGGAAGTCCATTCAAATTTCACTCCCTTCTTTTGCAAAGAAGTGATTGGGTTTGCAATATTTGAAAAACCTTTTATGAATCTTCGGTAATAACCTGCAAGACCCATGAATGATATGAACTTTGTGACATTTCTTGGCGTTGGCCATCCTCTAATGGCATTTATCTTCTTTGGATCAAATGTTTTCCCTTCTACTAAAATTATATGCCCCAAGTAGTGAATCTTCTTTTGATAAAAGATGCACTTACTTAGCTTGGCATACAACTTATCGTCTCTTAAAATTTTTAACACCATTCTCAAATATTGTTCATGTTCCTCTTATGAATTAGAGTATATGATTATATCATCTAGGAATACGATTACAAACTTGTACAGGTATTCACTGAATACTCCATTCATCGGGAACATAAAAACTCTCATCACATTTGATAACCCAAATGACACTACCATGAAATCATAATTCTCATATCTTGTCCTAAATGTTGTGACCTTGCTAATATCTTCTTTCTTTATCCTCACTTGATGATAACCTGAACTTAATTCAGTCTTGGAAAATATTATTGCACCTTTCAGTTGATCAAATAAATCATCATTCCTTGGAAAAGGATATTTATTATTTATGGTGACCTTATTTAACTATCTCAAATCAATACATAACCTCAAGGTTCCATATTTCTTCTTCAGAAAAATAACTGGGGCACCCCACGGTGACACACTTAGGCATATATACCTTGTAGTATTGCAGATATAAAATAGTATGCAGAACATAAATATTTAACTAGAAATGACAGAGAAACAATGATATAACCAGAACAATACCATAATAATACCAGAATAACACCAGAATAACACCAGAAAGAGCACTTTGATTACTGATAGCAATGTTCACTTGCCTCTTCGAGGGGGAAACCTTCAACAGAGAAGATCTCTATTAAAATAATATCTAAGACAAGATTTTTCATACCCTTTACTTCTATTTATACTAATTCTATCTATCCAAAAGAAAAATCTAGAGGAAGATCCTTATAGAAGCGAAAGCTTCTACTAGGTCTTCTTACATTTGACGTATTCTTCCTTATTGCTAGGCCTTATTAATATTGGACTTTATTACATGGAGTTATATTATTCTACCTACGTGAGGGGTTAGGGAGGTTAGGTACCTAACATGCCCTCCCCCCTTGAAGAACAACCTTGTCCTCAAGGCTTCAGATGAGGGAATTGTTGTAGAATGGTGGTCGTCTCCTAGGTGGCATCTTGTGGAGGTGTATCTTTCCATTGGACTAACACTTCCTGGATGGTGCGTTGACGGAGACAATGCTCTCTCTGGGCCAAGACTACTTGTGGATGCAACCATGTGGAACCTTTTTCATCCAACTCAGGGAGACTAGTTTGAGTTTGGCACTTAGTTCCAATCAGCTTCTTTAAAAAGGAAACATGGAAAACATGATGGATATTTGACTGACTAGGTAGAGCTAACTGATAGGCCACCGATGCCACACACTTTAGCACTGTATAAGGACTATAAAATTTGGGCGCACGTTTCTGATAGTGGTGAGATTCGAGTGAAGTCTTCTTATAATGTTGTAGTCGAAGAAATACCTTGTCCCCTTCAACAAAATGGCGTTCAGAATGACCATGATCTGTGTAACATCCCGCTCTTGCGTGCACCGAGAAAACTTATTCTTTGAGGACACTTGCTTGCAAGTGATCCAGATTATTATACTATTGGTTGTTTGATTATGATTATGAGATATTATGGATATGATGATATGTTATTTTGTTGTATTTACATAGACATGTGTTATTGACTAGGTTCTCCTGAGTGTGCAAGACTTTGGACATTGAGGATGCAGAGGCATTGATGAAACCCCTTGGACTCCGGATCGAGTCAGGGACTGGACTATTGGGGTTTGATTGTTGTTGATATGACATATGTACATATGATTATATGTTATGATGATTGATTATTATTGCTGACATGATTCGTTGATGGATGCAGGCTGATGATAGCTTGCCGACCAGACTCACATGTGGAGTATATGGGTCACACAGGACAACCAGAGAGTTGAGGGAGAGGTGTGGCAGTAGCTCTGCCACAACCTACTATCACTCCCATCGTGGCTCGAACTGTAGGTTAACGATTACCTAGTTCGAGAAGACCCACAATGTCGTGAGGGAAGATTGTGACAGTCGCTCACGATGATTCTAAGGGGTGCACAATAAGGCAGGGGCCTTATTCCTTAGAGGCCCTTTATCTCCCACAAGATCACCTGGCGGAGTATTGACTCCATGGGTTTGATGTCTACCAAATTCAGTTAATAGGCGAGTGACACCCTTGGAGCACATAGTGCGTCTTGAAGGGCACATCAGGCAAGGAAAACAGAAAGAGGCGAGTGGTACCCTTCGAGAACCTAGTGCGTCCTGAAGGGAACATTGCGATTATAACTGGTAAGTGAATAAACCTAGCCGGCCTTAAAATGAATGATGTGATAAGTAAGATTTAAAAACAATTTTCCCTAATAAAAATGTCGCCTAGCCTATGAAATTAAAACCTAGGTCTAAGTAGAACATGTGGTCAAAAAAATAATAATAAATAAACATGTAACAGTAAGGGGGGGTAAGAAATTTAAATTTATTTATTAAAGTCAAAAATATAATGGAGGATTAAATTTTTTAAAAGGGAAATGGTTGTTTTATCTACATGTGCTAATTTAATTTTTAGTTAAAAAGAAAAGAGGGTAAATGGTTGTTTTATCTACACTTGCTAAATTAATTTTAATTAAAGAGGAAAAAGGGTAAATGGTTGTTTTATCTACACTTGCTAAATTGATTTTTAGTTAAAAAGGAAAAAGAGGGAAACTTAAAAGAAATAGGAAACTTAAAGAAAAAAGGGGAAACTTAATGAAAAAGGGAAACATTGAACTCAACTAGACAACGTTTGATTATTATCATATTTTATAAACTGCAAATCAGGTATTAATGGATAGCATTACCATGCATCTCATAGACAACGACCTTATATATTTCTGATATAAAATCATGTATTTTATAGATTCATTAATGGTAAAAACATCTGTGTTTTTTTTTATGCTAAAACACATCAAACTTTAAACCCCATACAAATGCCTGACAACGATTTAGACATGCTCTAAACAGACAAATCTAGACAAGAATTTCGCCTAGGTTACACAGCTAGTTACCCAATTCGTAAACAACAATATGGATGGCTTGGCCATGTTTTTCATTTAGATACAATATCATTTATTAGTAGGAAGCAATGACATCGAATTCATAGTTGCATTATGACTATGTAATGGCCCCATTCGTGACTGTGTAATTGTTGTGTTGTAATGATTGATAGTATCATGGATAACATTTTAATTATTGTCGACAGTAAATGATATTACAGATCGATATTTATTTATCAAATAATTATGGTTATTTACCCAACGATATCATTATAATTATTACTAGTTTATCAATAGAATCATTGAGAGACTTGTTAATTTAGACATCAATAATATAGTCAGCAATGTCGAATATTTAATAAGCAACGTAGATCACTTTTTAATGTTAAGTAGTTCACTTATTTTAATGGACAATGTATATTTGTTGACAAACGTATTTTGATTTTGTTAAGCGCATATATTAGTTCACCTTTATGATAACATTTGTGATAATAGTAACATTTATAATAGTTCACATTTTTGGTCACATTTTGGGTCACATTAATGATAATGATAACATTTATAATAGTTCACTCCTTTGCACTTAGACACCATGCTTAACGGATAATGGGTTATGGTTTGTTTCCGAAGTCATTTAATATCTTGTGCAATTTAATTTGAGTGATGTCATCTTGCATCTTGTTGAGTTGTTGCTTGGGTGCGTGGGTATAGTCTTCTTGTCAATTAATTCTGTCTCCTAGCGCGTTGACTTTTTCTTGGGTTATTGGTCTAGATGTGTTATGTTGCGCCAGGGTTACCGTCATGCCTATCACCTTGTGACGACATGATTCTTGATGAGGGGATCATTGCGCACCTTGATGGATAGAGGTGAATGATAACCTGGCTAGAGTCGGTGCTTCTCGATGTGGGCGTTTGTTCATTGTAATGGTTGTTGGTACTTGGTTTTGTAATTCCTTTAGGCGTTGGGTTTTGCGCGACATAGATTTTTCTAGTTCCTGGTCGTCGAAGCCATTGTGTCGGGTTGTTGATGTTGTCCTTTATCTTGTAGGCATTGTCTTGCTTGTGTCGGGCGGGTAGTCATTTCTATCTATCTATTGATTATCGCATGTTTCGTCCAGTTGCATGATGTGCTAGGGTGTTGAGTCGTTGTTGTCTATTGCCTGATCTGCGTGTGTTGTGTTCGTCGTCAATTTGTGTTGTTTAAATTTCGTCGTTGTTGCCTTCCTGCTTCAAACAGAAAAAAGAAA